>MRSU01005048.1:0-46202 GCA_008369845.1 Trichomonas gallinae
GATGGGCAGCGAAGAGAGAGGAACTCAGAACGTGGGTTTGGAACGAGTGTCATCTTCTTGTTCTTGTGGGCCTCCTGCTCGACAGATGGGTGGAGAATATCGACATCAAGGGTTGTCATTTCAAAGGAGGGACCACAACTTTACATATCGTCCTGATTTTTTTTTTCTTCTTTTTTTTTTTGATCCTTTTTTAGAGTATTAATTCGAACAATAACCACTCCAGATAACTCAAATTAATATCGATATCACTCCGAAGCCATTAATCTAGTTGAAATCATCAAATTGTTTAACAAATTATATTCATTTACGAATAGTTTGCTTCAACAGACAAAAGTGTTGAAATTTGTTTGAAAGTTCCCATTGTTGAGTCAACATCTCTCCTAGCTGATGCATTACTAAGCATTACTATTCAATAACTTTTCTCTCTATACTAAAACATCATACATATCAATATACGTTTGTATCCTGCGTAGATTAACAAGTTAAACTTATCACAATCATCTGACCATTCGATATCGACGAGGAAAGGTCAATATCCACCTTGTAATTTGATGAAAAAGCATGCATATATGCGATCAACAAAATGATTAGTGATCATTATTTTTAATTAAAACTTTCAAGACACGAATTTACTATAACATGTTCCAAAATGCCTAGTTTCTGGTTCATACAATCGTTTTATATGAAAGATGATTGCATGAATCAGAAGTTCGACATTTTTGAAGAATAATTCATATCTTCAAAAATATTTTCGTTCTTTGATTCTATGCATGTTATTACAATACTACTCATATCATAATATTTATTTTGTGCATCCTCTGTATTTAATTTTTAATATGAATTAGAAATATTTGAGATAATGATGGTAATCATTTGAGATTATGTATTGACACTGATATGTTCATTCTCAAAACATATGACAGTTGAATATTTTTCAAGGATTTATAAATTTTAGCAAAAGATATACAACTCTTTCATCATTATCAAGTATAGCAAAGTCATCAATAACACATCATAAGTTGACTATTTTCATTCACATATATTCAACAGAACAGTCAGAAATCAAAAACACATCAATAGTTTACATGTCAAAATGACAATTAATTTATCACTTTTTACAGAAATTCCATACATCACATAACTAATTGCTTCTATTATATCATTTTTCCAAAAAAAAAATCTTTTATATAAACGTTGAGAGTTTAGAAATTCATTTTTTCATGGATTTGGACATTGAAGATCCAAATGGTGAAAATGATATAGAAATCAATATACTTCAGCCGTCTAAATTCTATGAGGATCTTCTTCCGAAAGTTATGATTGATTATACAAGATTGGATCCAACAAATTGGGCAAATTTCGAAGATTATGCGGTTACAGAACTACCTTTACTTAACGAACAATCCATACTTTTATATCTTGACCAATTTTGTCAAGATTTCAATGAAACAACACAGGAAACAATATTCACAGATGTAACAGACGTAGTTGCAGACGTAGGACAATACTTATGCGAACTAGTTCCGTCTAAATCAGCATATCAGATTGCCTGCAACTGGCCTCCGCTTCTTCCAAGTTCATCTCCATATCAAAATGCATTAATTTCAGTCATTCTACGTATTTTGAGAAACATTACAGACCAGACGAAATTCTATCACTTCATAAAGTTCGGATTTTTCAAAAAAATCTGGACTACGAAATCTTGTTTTACAAATCAGTATCTTGTTTCAGTAGCACGTGTTAAATACAAAGGGAAAGACAACTACTGGGCAATGATTGATCAAGACAGACAATTTAAATTATATGAAATAAAAGATCCACAAACAGTCAAAAACAACAAGGATAAAAGCGGTTGTGAAATGAAAATATGCGGAAATATTTTAAAAGCTTATGTAAGTGTCAAAGAAAATAACTGCGAAATTGTTGATGTAAATAATAAGACATTATGCGTATTTTCATTCGTAGGAAAAGAATTGTCTCAGTTCTGGGAGTTTCTTTATACAAGACAAAAGATTCCATTCCCTTTTTACATGCAAGATTCAGCAGATTTCTATCCAGATGAGGTTTATGAGGCAATGCATAATATGGTCACCGCAAATGACTCTGTTGTACTCAACTCACTTCTTAATTCAGACATGTTCGAACCAAAGATTTGGGAATCTCTTGTTAGAGTCTACGCACACGCTAGAAAAACGATTTTCTTGGTCGAAGGAATCACAGCATTCACTTTTAACGACGATTTTGAGTTTAACGTCGACTCATTCGATGTTCCAAATCATTTCGTTCTTTTTTGCCGCGCGATTGGAAAAGTTTACTGGAAAAACTACATGGACGAGTTCATGAACAAGATTGTTGCATTAGTGGATTATCACGACGACATAGATTCTGCGGACGTCGCTTTGATAGACGAAAGTGTTGCGCAGTCAATAGTTTTCAACGTTTTAAAGTACATTGTGCAAAGCCACTCTTATGTACCTAAAGAGTGGAGCTATGCGATGAATATCATCAGGCAGTACTGCAACGTGAGATATAACAGCCAGGCTAAGACTTTGCTCGCTCTTGGAATTTTCTTCAAATCGATAATCCACTCTTTCTTCAAAGAAAACACGAAATTCTCGAAAGGAATGAACCTAGCTCACCCAGAGAATTTCCCGATGATAGGATACTTGCTTTCCATCCCGCTGCAGTTCTGCATCTATTCAGCAAACACTCAGAGATTTGCCAGTTGGAACAAAAGGCTCGAAAAGCACTTCTTCCCGAAATACGCCGAGTTTTTGTTCAGAATATCAGACTACAAAGAAACAGAGTTTGAGTTTGAAATTCCAGACAACAAAATGCTTGGATATTCAGTCAAAAATCTGCTGAAATATTTCATGACTTTCGATTTCAACGAAAAACTCAAACAGGAGCTCGTCAGGCAGATGGACGACAAATCACGCATCGCGACACTGCCTGGATGGAATTTTTGCGTTGTTTTATCGAACTTGTTCGTGCACATGACTGATCCGAGTGAATTCGTCAAAAAGAAGAAAGAGCCGATTGTCTTAAAACCAATTTCCTTGCCGAAGAATCTGCCGCAGTATGGAGCGAATTACGTAACAAACGCCAATTTATCTGATTTCAAACAACTCACACAAACTAAACAGAAGAGGAAAACAGGCGAAAACAGAAGAGGAATGGGAATAGAGATAAATAAACCCGACGAAAATGAAGAAGAGAAATATGTTATTCCTAATTTCGAGGAAATTCCAACACTTGAGTTGCCTGACTTGCCTGCAGCAAAGAGATGGAAGCCGACAACATTGTCTGACAGTGATGCTGTTTCTGATTCTACTAGCGACATAGATTATAGACCAAAATCAAAATATCGGTCTAAGAAAGATAACAGGAAGAAATCTAAGAGAAAAGAGATAGATAATAGATCTACTGGAAGCATAATTTCATTTGGAGCTAGAATTGACTCCGATAAAGATGATGAAAGTTATGAATTCCAATAGATTCGAAATTTTTGTATGTATGTATTTGTATATTAAATTTATTGTATTTGTATATTAAATTTATTGTTTTTCAATACAAATAATTCGTTGGAAAAACATGTCATCTTTAGTACAAAATCCAATGAAAAATAACATTTATTTAGACTACGGAAAACATAGATTGTTATTTGCTTTCACTCTTCTACAGACATTCAACGATTTTATAAAATAAGTTGAACATCCAACACAAGACAGTGTTTATGCTTTCTTTAATGAATATTTAGAAAAAATATAACATATCTCATATTCTATCATGCAATACATGCCAAATTACATTAAAATAATCTCATCTAAGCTCGCTGTCAAATAATGAACGTGAAATCGACAATGTAAATTTACAAATGTCAAATTTTGAAGGAAATTTGTCATGTAAAATTAGAAAAAGAAGCCACTTCTGCCATGTAAAATAGTAAAATTTTGACAAATGTCTGAATCAATCAAGAAGGTATCTGATTATGGCGCTGAGTTCATCAAAAACAATGGACTCTTCGCCAAGAAAGAGTCAATTTCTTTCAGCTATGATGAAATTGAGCAAATTTTCCAACAATTCAAACAGAACACAGATATTAATTTCATTGCAGGCTTCGTTTCAGCATTTTGCAATTCGATTATAGCTAACTGGGGATCATTTACTCCAGAACATAAAGAAAATATTAAAATTCTAGTAATCCAAAATATACAAGTTCAAATTCCTGCTCAATATGCTCTTCGTCTTTCATTTTTCATATCAAATCTTTACAGAATGCTAAATTCCGAATGGAAAGAGCTTTCTTCAATGATTTTTGATTCCGAATCAATATCAGATGTTTTAGCCTATATTTACATCGGAACTTTCGATGCATTTACACAAGAATACATTCAAGCAAACAAAGAAAAGATTATAATCAGAACTTTCCAATTCATCGAGAAATCATCAATTACTGTCCAATTAAGATTAATGAACATATTATGCTGCATCGATGATATCAAATTATCAGATGAACAACTCAAACTTCTTTGGAATTATATTTTTGAAATTGTAAATAAGCGTCCATCAGCTTTAATTGTAGCTCATACAATATTGACGGGTATTTTCAGAGAGTACACTACAATTCAATCACTCCAAAAACCAGAAATTAATGATTCGAATTTCAATACTGCTCTTAGATTGTTATTTGTTTTCACTCCTCAACAGACAATCGAAATTATTACGAAATATGTTGAAAATTCAACACAAGACAAAGTTGATGCTTTCAATAGCGAATTTCTTGATACAATTCAACCAGATCAGCTTTCTGCGATATATGATTTCATATTTGGCGATAATGAGTCCAAAGTCAAGCGCCTTGCAGCTTGTGCACCAATAATTCCATATTTACAAAATTCAAATCCAAAATTCATCGAAAATGCAACAGAAATCCTCAAAGCAACATCAGAAATCGAAGATAAATCACAGTTCTTTGCTCTCCTCAAGTATGGATCATCAGTTCTTCTTGGTCGTGAAAAACTTCAATTTGTATCTGACACACTTCTTAATTTGATGACGAAAGACGACGAAACAGCCAAGACAGCAGCTGAAATTGCCATCTCAGCATTCAAGTTCGGCATCGTCAAAACACGCCAGCACATGAAAGCGATTTTATCAAAGTTCAAAGAAATCTCTGTAAATCTCCACAGCCAGTTCATATTGGCTCTCGACTCATTGGCGAACGCAGATGACTTCGATGCGTTTTTGATTTCCCCACTTGTCGCCTTTGCATCTGAGATCCTCAAGAATCCAAACTCATCATTACAAGAAAAGACATCAACATTCACATTAGTTTGCTCGTTGGCAGAACGCGATGAAAACTTATCATCCACATTATCAGGTCCACTTCTTGACAACCTTCCAGCATTGCTTGATGGTGATGCTCAGTCAAAGCAAGCTGCAATGCAGACAATCTACATGCTCGCTGTCATGAATCCTAAAGTTCTGTCAAATAGGGTACAACCGTCTGACATTGACAAAATCATGCAGTTTACTATGGACGAAAGTGTCAGTTCAGAAGTCAGAGGTGCTATCGGAGAGTCGCTCACAGGTTACATAGCCAGCATTCAACAGCGCGATCTCTACCAGCCACTAGCCAAACTTATTGATTCATTCTTGTTGAGCGGAAACAGAAATCTTTGCATTTCAGGATCAACAATGATCATCATCGCTAGCGACTGCTTCGACGGCAGACTCGCGCAGAATGTTATGCTTTCATGTGCGCGCGCTGCTTCAGCGACAGACTATGCACCATTGTTCAATTCATATGTTGAGGGACTCAGAAGACTTGCTGCAGCAAATCCAGTAGACAAGTGGCACCTCGATTTCTCACTTGATGTTGTTATCGGGTTTGTCAAAGTCGCAGAAATTGAGCCAGTCTCTGCATGGTACAACTTGAGGACTCCGCTTTATTCATATTTCACAACTGTTGTACAGAAACTCGGCCAGTTCGCAGCTCCATTAATTCAGTACCTCCTCGACATTGTTGCTGACTGCGTTGACCCGATGGTTGACTTAGTTTTCGAGCCGGTCAAGCGTGTCTACGAGATGAATTTAATCGACGACAGCACGAAGACAAAGCTCATTGAGACATGCTGCTCTAAGTCTCTTACTGCTAAGTCATTCTGCATGCTCAATTTCGCTGTCAACAATGTTGCTGATCCGCAGAGCTTCGCCGACAACGTTGCTGAAAGCTTGGAGACCGCTAATGAAGACGAAAAGAATCCTGACGATGAGTGGCGCTGCAACCTCGCTGTTGCTATTCTCACTCTCCAAGGACGCGGTGCTAACTTCGAGGACGATGACATTGTCGATGCTGTTGCTTGCTTCCCGCCTGATGCTGCTTACAAGATCAGCGATGAGATGTGCTCGCATATTATCAGGCTCTGCAAACAGGAGAACAACTCTGTTGATATTAAAGTTGCTCTCTCTGAAGCTGTCTTCGACTTTTTATTACTTTCCAAGCAGGAAATCAACCAGCATGGCATTCAGACATCATCTGTTGCACAGTTGCGTGACGTATTCAAGACAGTCGTGAAATCTGACAAAGAAGTCGAAAAGGAAATGACAGCTTACTGTAAGGGAGTGAAATCCAAGATCGGCAAGCTTAACCAGTTAATTCGCTAATTTATTTTAGAATTTTATTATTATATAAACTATAGACATTCATTCTTTTCTCAAACAATATTCATCTTTTTATTGACCTCCAAAAACCAACTATCGCATTTTTGACGATATCCATGAAATACCATTATTAGTTTCTCATGTTTTCAGCAGATATGTTAATATAAAATGCTATTAGTAGCAACTGCATCTGTATGTGAATGCATTATATATTTATAAATTTAAAAAATCAGTTGAATTCGGTACTATTTAAGCAAAAGAAAAAAAAAAAAAAGGTAAAACTCCATTATATAGAGTTGCATCATATAATATGGTTAAAACCATAGCAAAATTGGTTGAGCTTGGTGTAAATATCGAAGTAAAAGAGAAATACACAATTAGAATCCATAACATAAGATGCGATGATTGAGGATATAATAATAAACTTTTATTTGTATTCCACTATTGTGACTGCTTGTACTTTTTAAAATTTTGCTCTTTTTTTTAATTAATGCTATCAAGATCCTAATAAACAAAAGATACAATTCAATTATTTTTTTACAAATGAAATAAAATATAAAAATAATTATATTAATTGAGCGGAATATCTCTTGAGAATTGCTGAGTCTGGGCATGATTTGATTGCCTGCTGGTAAAGCTTGTGACGGTCTGGATGTCCTAATCCGATTAAAAGAGCAGTACCGTTCTGAACGACGCCGCTAATCTTGTTGAGGTTCTTCAGGGCCTGCAAGACGTTGTTCTGGACATTAGGAATCAAGTTGATTTGGACTTTGAAGCCAGATTCGAGTAAGAATATGAAGAAGGAGAGGCAGTTCATTGCAACGTGTGGCTCCTTTGAATGAACAGCAAGCATCAATGATGCTGTGATGTGAACTTTCTTATCAACGCAGAACTGTGGAACTCCGCGAACAGCGAAGCCGAACGTTAAGAAGAAGTTGGAGATGATCTCTGGGTTCTTTGGATACTTCTTCGCTATGTCATGAAGCTTTTCGACAACTTTGCAAGCATAATTCTTTTCTTCTTCCGAAACATCAGTTCTATCCTTGTAATCTAATCCTTTCTTCTGTTCAGCGGACCAAACAACCATAGAACGTGATAAAATGATTGAAGCAGCAGACAAAAATGGAACTTCTGTTTTATCATTAATATAATCGAGAATCCATTCGCAGTTCTTAGGACCTTCGAGATACTTCGTATAAGCTGGGAGGAAAGCAACTTTAGAAAGTGAAACTAAAGAACAATTATTTTTGATTTTAAATAATGCATCAATATATTTCATATTTGAGCCAATTTTGCCTGTCAATTCCTGTGTTATATTGCACGATGAAATGGAATAGAGCAAATCTTCCAGTTCTGCTCCTTCATAATTATAATCTAAAGCTTTTTCGAGAATGTCGTAAATTCCTGCTTCAGTAGCCTTCTTCATGGACTCATCGTCAGCAGCTTTGATGAATTTGAGGATTTTAGAGAGAAGTTGTGGAGAAATGTCTTTTAATGAAGGAACGAAGCGATTTAAGTTTGAAAAATCGTAGACACCATCAGCAAAGAACTGAATGCCTAAATCTGAAAGAGCTTCGACGATTTTTGTATTGTAAATAAATAATCTCATTAATGGGAAGATAATTCTGCCAACACCACGAGAATTGAGCTTCTTGGCGCCTTGTTCTGTGATTTGGTTCTGCTTCAAGAACAATTTGAGCTTCAGGCATTGAACGAGAAATTCGTCCTGATCATAGGAAAGTTCTACGAGTTCTCTGTATGGCTTAACGTCATCATCTGTTGTGCTGAAGCTTGGAACACCGACATGTTGAAGGAACATTCTAAATCCTTGGTCGATTTCTTTAACAGATGCGTTTTTCTTAGCGATAGAGTACTCACCTAATGCTGCAGTAATGTTTTCCTTTGACTCGAAAACCTGTCCAAGCCTGAAATGAGCATTTGCGAAGTGTATTTTAAGTGGATCATTTTCGATTGGAGTTTTTCTAAGCTCATTGTATGATTTAATTATTCTGTTAGCATCTTCGATAGCTATATCGGACTTGTCGAGCATTACTGCGCACTGTGCACGTGCAGCGAGTAATGAAAATAATAATTCTGTTTCTTCTTCCGAATTTCCTTGAATGCTGTCGATAATTGGCGAAATGATGCCAAAAGCAACCTTATAACGGCGCTGTGAGACCAACTTTAGGACATTTTCTGCTTCTTCCCGAAGTTTTTCCATCGAAAATGGCCGAACACTTTCATTCTTTTTCATCTATTTTTGCGTTATTTGAACTCATTACACGCCATTTTTATTAAATATTCATCAAAATTTTGTCTAAATTTAACTTAATCGATTTTAACTGAAATTTATAAGGAAATAGCTCGGTAAACATGCAGCAAACATTCTAATAAAGCTTGGGTCGTAATATTTTAATCATTTATTCAATATATTTATCAGAAATTAAAATAATAAAGTTTTATTGCAAGTGCAATTAAATAATGCATCTTTATAAGTGTGATAGCATGAAAATTCACTCCAATACATAAAAAGACAGAATGAGATTTTGATTTTTATTATTATCTTTTATTTTGATGCATATACGATTTGTGTGATGCATATATAGTGTCATATTGCTGTAGAATGAATATAGTTGTTTATTGTTTAATTGAAACTCGATTTTTTGTAAATTCGAAATATTCTTTCAAGGACATTGATACATTTAGCAGTGATAATGAATGAAAACTCCCAAATTTTTATCACTGTTTCCATAATCTGTATATTTTCTATCTATTTTAATATTTTATTTTTTTTTTAACCAGATATTTCATAAAAACAATAAATTCTATAACAAACTGATGCTTTTAAATCTATATATTAAAGTATTATACAAATAAATTCCAAAAAACATACCAAAGTAGAGTTATACGCTATTGAAAAAGCACATTCACGCAGTCATTGAAGTCAGCTTATCTCTGTATATGATTGCAGGAAGTCATTGACATTCATATAAAACCATAGAATACTTATATACAATGATATTATATGATAAATGGGCAAATACATCAGTATATATCAAACTGTTGTGTAATTAGTTATTTATTAATCGAAAAAGTTTAATTTATTTGATACCTGAAGCAAATCATGGATGGACACGCATATAGTGGAATGATATACACACATATCAGAATGTGTTTATAATACTTTTCCTGAAAAATTTCAAAAAGAAAAGGCATGAAAGCTAATAACCTTATTTTCTGAAATTTTGAAAAATCAAACTCGACTCCTAATTGTTTAATTCCTTAGATATCTTATGAATACCATATTCAACATGCCTATATAACACCAGCAAAGATTAAAACAATTTACTCAAGTATTTCAAGTTTTCAATTCCTTTCAAGAATATTACTGTTTGCTAAATAAATAAAGGAATGATTGTCAGTAACAAGCACTTGTATGTTTTCTAATTCCAATCGGTTGAACTTCGTCTTTGTTGCCTGTAAAATTACAACATAACAATTTGAGACTTGTGTTCCTTTCAATTACGAATACAGATACATTACAATATGCATCAATACCCAATACTAATTAGTAATTTAGTCTTTTTTTGCTTAGCGTAAAAAAAATATTTGATCGTTATTTTTATGAAGGGATCAAAATCAATTGAAAAGTGCAAATGATTTGCAATGATATGCTATATATTTTTAAGCATTATTGTTAATATTTTGTCGACTATTTTTTTCTGAACACAAACAAAAAATTGAATGAGTTAGCGACAATGTAAAATTTTATTTTTACTATATAATCAAAATACACTAAATTTTCATAATTGAATTTTATAAAATTATTTGTAAACATAACAAATATTTAAGGTAACTATATCAAAATATTGAATACAAAAAGTTTATCCCCGACGGTTGCATTTAAAATAAAATGCTTTCGTTTTTCATCATTAGAGCTTTTAGCGAGGCATTTGCGATACAAAAACCAAATGATAATGAAGCTGCTTTTGATCTCAGTTTCTTTAACACTTCATCAGGTAAAGTTTCTGTTACATATCAAAATAGAGGTTTTTTTGCTATGTTAAATGTCACTGATGAAGAAGGAAAAGTCACATCATCACTTTTGCGATTTAATAACAAAGATGAATTCAGATTTAACGAACTTAACATTTCATGGTCTGGAAATTATGACTCTAAAACACAATTATTTACCATTATGTTTTCCATATACAACATTGGATTCTTCCCAAAGAAAATTGATCTCGGAATTTTCGCTGATTGCGGTTTTGATGATAATGATAACTCACCAATAACACTTTTACAAGATGGAAGAGGTTTCTATGTTTCCTCAGGTGATAAATATAAATATACAACATTCATTCGCGATTTTGGTAATTATCCAAATGTTGATACATTATTTATTGGAGACATGGCTGAGACAACAAACTATGAACCAAGCTACTACCCGTATTTCAAGAATGCTACAGTCGATAGCACAACTGCTGATAGTGTTTTCGCGTTCTCATGGCAAAATAAGGAAATTAAAGGAGAAACAAAACTCGATCTGGGCTTCACATTAGGTACAGGTGTCAACTTTAACACACCACCACGCGTTTTTGATGAGTCTGACATTCATGGCACACATTCTAAAGGAGATTCAGTTGAAATTAGGTGCAAAGTTGTAGATTATGATACTGCTGACACTGTCACGATGCATCTACAGATTGCTGATAAAGAACCAGAGTCAAAAGAGTTCAATCCAACTGAAAATAACAAAATTGATTATATCACAAAGACAATTAGTCTTGAGAAATCTGCTACACACTATAAATGCTGGGCCACTGACTCAAGGAATTTTGCTTCAAACGAAGTTAATGGTGTTATTTTTACTGATGGTGTTCCAAAACTTGAAATTCAGCAGCCAGAGAAAACAGAATACTTCCTACATGAGCGCATTTATGTCAACTGCACGCTCAACGATGACGCATCAGTCTACCTTAAGTACCAGTTCGATAATGGCTTAGTTTTCCAATTCGGCGAATTGCGTCAGATTAATGGCGAAAAATCTCAAATTACATTAGACACACGCATTCCTTTACAGCTCAAGTATGACAAAGGCCATGTCCTTCACATCTGGCTGGAAGATGTTGACGGTGGTGTTTCTTCAGTTCAAGATTTTTCATTCACTATTAAACCGCCGACTGCACCAGAGCTTTTATCTATATTTGCTTCTGATCCTGCTTACACTAAAGGCGATACTAGGATGGTTGTCTTTGGGCAAGTCACAGATAAAGACATCGGTCAGACAATGACTATATATGGCAGACCAGGTCCTGAGTATCCACGCACAGAACTTGGCAGGCATGTCGTTAAACAGAATAACCCGCCATTCGCATTCCTTTACGACGTTCCTAATGAAGTTCCAGCTGGTCTTCACGACCTCATGTTTGATGTCATCGATGACACAAACATCACAGGTAAGGGTAGATCAGTCAAAGTCAATGTCTGCGAACGTGGCACGGAATGCGAGGAACCACACAGTATTCCACCAACTACACCTAACTCAACAAGTGCATCCACAAAGCAGCCATCGATCATCACTGTCGCGCCAACAGACAACGGCAGCGGACAAAAGAAGGAAGGCACTGGCAAGAATGGCAAGTCTAAGATGCCTGTCATCTGGATACTTACAGCACTCAACGTTATCGCAGTTATTATCATCCTTATAATGGGAGTCTTCTGGATACGCAAGAAGATGGCTGCTAATAATGAGCATACTGCAAAATTAGAGGAAGAAGATGTCGAAGAGACAAAAATGGATCACGACATTTCTGTGTCACAGACAGCGGATAATCCTCTAAACTCCACTAGTGTACCACAGGACGACAGCGCCTTCATCTCTGATTACCATGAGGAAACAAACGTCGAAGTTTTCAGGTTCAATAATGACGAAGAAATTGATTATGGAATTTAAACATTGTTTTTAATCTCGCATTTGCATTCATTTATAGATATTTATGAAGCCATTTATTTCTAAACGGACGAATATCAATGATAATTCATAGTTTTCCAATAATAAGACATTCGAATTCATAGTTTTCCAATAATAAGACATTCGAATTTGAAAAACTTTCGTAATATTAATTTAATGGATCTGAATGGCGCATAAATGAAGTCTAGTATTCGTTTAAAATCTCTCTTTGGATTGAATTCTTTGTTTGTGTTGATAACAATTTGGCGCCATTTTGAATTATGAATTTAATAGGATCAAAAATGTCTTGTTTGAATAGGCACACTATAGACTTTAATAATTTTTAATAACAAGGATGGTTGTGATTTTGGACAAGATCATTATATTTAATTTGTCTAACTGGTTCTTTTTCGAATATTGGCGAGTCTTCTCTATGAATTTGCAAATTGTATGCCAATAAAAAAAAAACAACAAGCATTGGCAGTAATTTTGGCATTTGACTTGTAAAACATTCAATTCTATAAATATTGACACGTAATTATATAATTGCCACGTAAATTAAATTGAAAAGTTAATTGTTGTCAATTTAACTAAAATTTACCATGTAATCCAAATTATTGACATGTAAAATATATTTATTGGCAAATAATTTTATCGTCATGACCGAATTCAATGTTTTTCGCTTTCATTTCATTCACTCTCTCAACAATATACTTTTGGGAGCCATTTGATAGCAAAGACTGGGAAAAACACTGGGTTAAAGGTCCTAAACCAAAAACAGGTAAACCTCTTGGCCGTTTCCAGATCAGCGCCGGATCATATGCTGTTAACAGAAAATTACAACGCGGTTTAATGGCTGTCGATGATGATCGCCAATATATTATCTCATCAAAGTTCAATCAAGTCTTTAACACATCAGGAAAAGATTTGATTTTCCAATTCAACGTCAAAAGTGAAACAAAGATCGAGCTTGGTGCTACAAAAATGAAACTTTTCGGTGAAAGATTTAGACAAAACACATTTTCATCAAAAAGCGCTTATGAAATCTCATTCGGTCCTGATTTCAACGACTGGGATCGTTATCATCTTGAAACAATCATTGTTCGCAATCGTACAGAATATGTTTCGACAAAACCAGTCCTCGCTTTCAGAGATCAGCTCACACACGTTTATACACTCGTTATTTTCGCAAATCAGACATATCAGATCAGAAAGGACAACTTCGTTGATATCGAGAACAAGCTTGAAGACGATTTCAACTACTGCCAGCCAGCTAAAATTGCAGATCCATTCGATGTTAAGCCATTTGACTGGGAAAACCATGATCAGATGGATGATCCTGATGATGTTCCACCAGATACATATAAGGATATTCCACGCTTCATCCCAGACATGACTGTTAAGAAACCAGCTGATTGGGATGAAAAGAGAAACGGTAAATGGGTCCAGCCACTTATTCCTAACCCAGAGTTTGTTTCTGAGTGGAAGCCAAGGAGAATAAAGAATCCAGCTTTCCGTGGTGACTGGAAAGCTCGCGAGATCGATAATCCAGACTATAATCCAGATTATGGATTCGGCAAGCCACAGAATCTCATGTATGTTGGTATCGATGTCACCATAGACAAGGCTCCAACAATCTGGGATAACATTTTAGTCACAGATTCGCTTGAAGAGCAAGAGAAGAAAGTTGAAGAGTTCTTCTTCTCATTCCAAGATGCGGAACGTGCTGCATACCAGAAGGCTAACGTCGATAAGAAGGTCGACAGCTCCAAGACAAGAAACAAATTACCATCTGAATTATAATTTGATATTCGCAGAAATATAGTTTTGTAAACGCCCACATTTATTATCATAATTCGCAGTCTACCAGAAATGATGTTTTTTGAAAAATTTATATATTGGCAAATTGTCATATTACCAAAAAATGCGTGAATTTTGACATGTAAATATTGTAATCGAAATCTTAATATTTTCGAATTCAATCCACGATAGGGCATAATATACAACTGGTGCAGTAGTTTGTTTAGTTTAGAATCATGTACAAATGTAATGCTGATGATTTATCAGTAAAAATATAACTTTTTAAATTTATATATCTGACAAGAAAAATTATACATGTCAAAAATGCATTAAGGTTAATTCGTAAACATTTCAATAATTATTTAATGGATTTTAAGTGGACGCCGGAAGAATTAAGTTTTATAGCAGAGCAGGAAACATCAGTGAAAATCACTCCGAATTTCAATCTCAACAAAGTCAATTTCATATCAGGTTCTTTTGGACCATTTCGTGCTGGTCATCAAATTAAAGTTCCACTTTGGCTTGCGTTACATTTAAACAAAAAAGATGCATGCACATTACATCCACCATCATGGCTTGGCGTTTCTACACTCAAACAATTATTAGCGCGCGAAAAAGAAAATAAAACTCAACTTGGACGTGTTCCTTCACATTACATTGAAGTAGCATTTGCTTTTTTCAATAATGAACGAACAAATATCCCAGAACCAGATATGGTTAGATCGTTGATTGAAGATTTGTGGACATTTCGGGTTGAAAAAATACGTAATATTTATGAGCAAAATCTTTCTCAATTGGATGAACTATACGTAACATGTGAAAATATTACGAGAATGGAAGTTCATCTTTTCAGAGAGCCTGTTTCGGCTATTATGAATCTATTCAATTCAATGTTCGCTGCTATGAAAGTTTTATCGGTTGAAGAAGAACAATAATTTTATGTTATTTAATAAATATAATATTTATGTTTGAAATCATCACGAAATACACATTATTTTTACATACTTGCATTCCCAATACTCAAAAAAAAAAATCATATATTTCTTGAAAATAATATTTTTCTCAATGACCATATATATCAATATATACATCAAAACTATGCATCTAGTAAACCACATAGCTTTGTTTTTTAATAACAGGATAGCAATGATATTTATATTAATCATTAAAAATTGTCTACATTCGTCAATATTTAAAGTTTGGGCTTGGTGGATGATAATTAGTTTATTTTCAACTTGGATTTGATTGTAACTTTAAATTTTTTTGCATTCCAACAATTTTTTTATCAAATCATTACCGCGTCTTAGCAGTAGTGTGTGTAGTACATAACGATCTCAATGCAATAATGGTGGATCACGAAATAAAGTTAGATCACGATTTTTTAATTTGCCTAAAATTTTTTATCGTCAAATCATTATTTTTTTTTATGTCGACAGATCCAACATTTGACGATTACGGCTTCCATCGCATATACGATGACGAGCATATGCAGATATACTACGAGAAAGTCACAAAACAAATCGCTGCTAATGACGCTGAGTGGTTTAAGTATTCGCAATCCAAAGGCGGTTCGCAGCAATTCAAATTAGACGATCCCAAGTTCAAGAAGTATGTAAGAGGTGGCATACCGAATGAATTGAGGCCTGCAGTCTGGGCCAAAATTACACGACTCTTCGAGAGAATGGCAGAGAGTCCAGAAATATGGGAACTTGCTACAAAAAACTTTGAAGTTATCCCACATGAGATCAAAAGAACAATCGATGTTGATATTCCGCGAACATTTCACGGCTGCCAGGCTTATACGCCAGAATCGCTCAAAACTGTACTTTACGCCTTCGCCGTTGTCCATCCTGAGATTGGATACTGCCAGGCATTGAACTTTGTCGCAGCTGTTTGTCTCGCAGTAATGAAAAATGACGAGCAGGCATTTTATTTGCTGCTCACAATTGTCGAAAAGTATTTACCGAAAGGATACTTCACACCAGACATGAAAGATTATTTAACCGATCTTTGCATGATGAAAATTTTAATCAACGAAAGACAACCAGAAGTAGCTGAAATCGCGAAGGCTGCTGGCTACCAATGGGCACAAGCAACCAGTAACTGGCTTTTGACATTGTTTTCGAATACTCTTCCAATTACGACAGTTGTCAGAATTTGGGATTCATTCTTACTTGAAGGACAGAAGGTCATCTTTAGAGTTGCCCTTGCGATTCTCAAGATAAATAACGATACACTTAAAGCTGCAGAGCCGAGATTTTTCACAAAGACACTGAAGACTGTGCAAGCCAACACTGTTGACCAGAATCAGCTTATGTCTGTTGCCTTCGGCCTCCGCGCCTTCTCAAGACAGCATTTGAAAGATCTCAGAGAAAGAGCTGTCAAACTCGTGGAAGAAAGCGGTCCTACTGTTGATGGACAGCCAATATCCGCATTTCATTCTTTCCTTGGACATCTTAATATATAATTATGTACATTTTGTAAATATTAACTTATAACTGTTCTAATGATGGGCAATCAATATCAAGCGTAACTTTCACGTTCATGTCATCATCTTCGTGGTCTGAAACGTTAACAAAAATATCATTTGTTACATAGAACTCTGGGTTATAGGAATCGACTGATGAGAATACCTGAATGATTTCCTTAGTGAAATTGCGTTCTAAAATTGAGTATATCGTAATTATTTCAGAATCAACTTGTTTTAATCGATTTGAAAGCTTATCGACGGTTTCTGTAAATTGAATTATACCATCTTGGTAAAGTCTGTGATGATTTTCAACATTTTTGAGCAAATTTGTTAAAATATATTCGTCGCTGTATCTGCTGTGATGATTTTCGTATTCCTTTGAGAATTTTTGATGCATAAGGAAGTTTGTTTTGATGTCATTCCTCACGTTATATAAAACGCTTCCATCTGCATGAATTTGGGCAACAGGATATCTTAAATCTGTGAGAATTTTAATTTTTGCATATTGCTCAACAATTTGCTTCACTTTATCAGCGCATTCAAGGAATTTCTGTGAAGTTCCTCCTAATTCTGTTTCTGGTTTTTCATAAATCATCGTGAACATCAATGCAAGATTGTACTGGGACTCAGAGAATTTGATTAAACGCTTGCAAAGTTTGTTAATAGCATTGATTATTTGATTAGTTCTCTGCATAATATAAACAAATTTTTCATTTGTGCAAGTAAACTCTGGAGAAATATCAATGGGATCGATTCCAGTATCATCCATGATTACATCAACACCTGTCAAAATGTTTGCTTTGGCACTCGACCAAAAATAAGTCGCGTTTTTGATGAAATTATCCATTTTTTTTTTGATTATCGGGCAAAAGATTTAATTTGATGTCTCTCGAAATACTGGCTTTTTATCGTCCAAAAGAGTGTTCTGTGATGTATTGGCGCAAAAATCTTTGATTTTTGTTCATTTTCTATTTCGAAATTCTAAAAAATTTCCCATTTTTCAGTGCATATATTGGATTTATTATATGGTGAACTCATTAATCGATTTTAAATGAAAATTCAAAATTTTGACAAATAAAACATAAAATAATGACATGTAAAGTAGTTAATTTATATAAAATAATGACATGTAAAGCTACTAATGGTATTTAAATAAGGATGTTGCAGTGTAACACTCCCACATGTTTTGCGATACCCCAGGGGAAAAAATGGGTTTTCTGAATATTTTGATACAAAACTTAAAAATTGTTATTTTGAGGATTTTGAATGTTATAATATGATTTTCATATGATATAGTAATGTAATCTATGTGAATTTGGCTGAAATTAGCATATTTTTCAGATAACAATTTCATTTTGAACGGAAACAGAGAAAATATCAATATAAAATTTGATTTATATAATATAAGCATAATAAATCATGTAGATTTTCGGAGAAATTTTTATTCTGATGATAAACTACGGCGCTGATGACGAACCTGTTTATCAGCAGCAGACGAATTCCCGCCAACCTGATCAGAACTACGATGGTCACCGCTTTCGAAAGGCTATTAGCCGTCGTTGGTGTGACCATCGCCACGCATTTGAATTATATACTCAAGCACGTCCTTACGGAGAATATGACGTATTCCCACAAAATGTAAACACGGGCTATAGAAATCTCTTGCCCTGTTTTTGCTACGATACTTGCGGTATAAATATTTGTGCAAAATTTATTGCACACAAGAATAACAAATTCAGATCACCTACGAAAGCACTAGCATGGCAGCCAGACAGCCTTCGTGTTGTTGTAGGCGATGACAAAGGAAATATTACATTATTTAATGGTCTCGCTTTCTCATACGAGTTTCATATTTCTACAAGTGAAAACCGTGATGCTGATAAAGGTATTTCTGACCTTATTTGGACACATTCCGGAGATTTCTTGATTACAGTTGATAGCTACACGGATAAGAACCATGTGGACTATCCAACAGTCAAGATTTGGCAGTCTAATTACAATAATATAGAAAAAAGAGCCGTTCCCGTTAATAACAATATTAATCAATTATCAGTTTCACCGAATGACCGTAAGTTTGCCATGTGTTCCGCAGACTCCACAGTCAAGATATGGGATTTAGCCACTCTTACAGAAGAAGGCGTCTTCAATGGCCACGGTGAGCCAGTCAGAACAGTAGATTGGCATCCATCTCAAAGTTTAGTCTGTTCCGGCGGCAAAGATAGCTGCCTGAAGTTCTTCGACCCGCGTGAGAATAAGCCAATCAATGCTCTCACCGTCCACCGTAACGTTGTCACACGTGTCCACTGGAATCCGAACGGAAACCTCATCGCGTCGTGCGGAAGAGACTCCATGGTATATATCACGGACGTCAGAACTATGACTCCAATTTGCGAATGCAAGGGCCACGAAAACGATGTCTTCGCTGTCAGGTGGCATCCAATCAGAGAAGATCTACTTGTGTCTGCAGGTTATAAGGGCGATATATTGTGGTGGACGACTGGATCAAACGAGCCAATCTACCAGAGAACGAAGGGACACAACAAAGCGATCTTCCAGCTCAAGTTCAATCCAATGGGCACTATTCTAGCTTCAACAGGACACGAAGGTGTCGTAAAGTTCTGGGTCAGGAATCAGCCTGGCACAAACATCCTCGAGTCTTACTCAGAGAACAACAAGAAGAGGGACATAGTACAGAAAAGAGATGTTGAGAAATCTGACATTCCAGGCCTGAAAAGATATAACCCTCTGCACGGTCTGCCTGATGACGAAAATGAGCAAGAAGAAGAGCAGCCTGCCGGTGTCCTCGCGCAGCCATACCAGCCGCCACCGCAATCAGATGATTTCGATGAAGAATATTCTCAAGGAGAAGACTCTCAGGGAGACATGGACTGATATTTTTTATTTTTAGATATAAAGTTTTTATTTTTTGCTTTTGTTGACAATTAATTGTGTTTTTCGAGGATAAACCAAATTTCTACTTTTTCTGCCTCTTCTGCATGGTTTTAAATATCACAGACGCACCATGAATAAAAAATTATTTAGTATACGTAGGAATTCGAAAATCTTTATTCAAAATTCTTGATATATCACGCTTTATAAAATAATATATAACAAAATTAATACAAATAGACGAGGTCGATAATAATATCGAAATTTATAAAAGTGGAGAAATTATGTTGGTCAGAAAGGCTTCTCATCCCATGTCCATTGTCCTCATGATTAGGTTCATATGAGAGTGAACAAATTTTGACGATCCATTGGGGAGCTGGATCTACTTTTTGGGGTCCGAACCCCAAAAAAGCAATCTCAAAAAAAGTCATCCCTTTTTTTCAAAAGCCACCCCTTATAGCATCAACATGGCGCTCATAATAAAGTTAAAATTTTCCTCAAAAACATAGACGAGAATTTCCATTAAAATATTGACATGTAAAGTGATATATTTGACATGTAAATATTTTAGATGTCAAATTTTGAAATATAGTTGAAAGTTGAAAAATATAAGTTCATTAGAATATAACAAGAAAGTTTTACATTTTGAGCAATAAAAAGTGACATCAATTATTTCAATTATTATGAAAAAGATAATAGAAATAAAAATCAATCTTATTTTTCAAAAAAATTCAGATTTTTTAAAAAAAATTACAAAATTCATGCAAAAGAAAAATCAAATCAGATCCAGATTTAAGTGGTCAAAAGAAGTAGAAATGATTACCAATGTATCAATGGTTTCATATGATCAAGTAATTCGGCCTCAAAATGAAACTAACGACTTTAGTGAATTAGGATCTATTAATGGAAAGCCAATTTTAGACTGTTTACCAAAACTAATGGAATACTTAGATCATTATCCATTCGAGTATAACGTTTTCAAGCCCTCAAAATTAGTTTATAACTTCCGAAAATTAATTTTTTCGAAATTTCCTGCAAAAGTATTCTTTACACTTTTAAATACTTGGCCATCAGCAATTTCTCAAGCATCATCAACCGTGAAACCAATTATTGATCTAATTCGAACAATGATTTCGATTTCTAACAATCCAATGAAAGTAATTGCATGGTTAATCAGTGCTGTTGCGCCAAGACATTTCAGTACACAATCACAAATCCTTCATGCCGCAACATTAACTAAAAATGAATTACAACAATGGGTTTTTCTTGATGTAAATCACAATTTGATCATATTTACAGAAAGAGAAGGCAATGTGTTTGCTGAAAAGAACAAAGGAAAAGCTATTCGAGCTGAAGCAATTAATAACACAGATATCATCATTTATGGTAAAGAAAACAAAGAATTATTCAAATTTACACCATATGATAGCGATCATGTGAAGCTTTGGATTGATATATTTAATCCACATAAGAAAATTGGCTTAATTCAATTCTTTACTGTGGTAAAACAAATGTGCATTCCAACAAAACTTACTTGTGCACTTTCTTCAATTCTAACATCATCCAATGGTGACGCAATTCGTGTGCTATACACACCAGGTGTAGTACCTAAAGAAGATTTAATGAGTTTAACTCATTATATAATGAATATCTCAGCATATTTGCAAAGAGTAACATTAAATCTTAATTTCATACTTACAGCAATCTTCGAACAACCACATTCCACGCTTGATTATTTGTGCAATGAAGATCCATATCTCGAATGCCTCTTCATGTACTACAGAGCTCATTTTATTGATTCATATATACAGAATTTCTTGGTAAAACTAGCAAATTACATACAATCAGTTTCCCCGCTTGAATTTACAAGCAAAAACGCCGAAAAACTTGAAAAAGTTCTTTTTACATGCATAAAATACGTTCTAGGTAGCATTCAGTTTATTCCACCTGAAATTCAACATCTTTGTTCAATGTTAAAAGCTTATGCAACAGTTAAATTCAACTCAAAGGGTGCAGTTTTCCGTATTATTTCGTCTTTCTTTGTTCAATACATTGTTGAGTTTTTCATTTCCATTCCGAAAAATTTCTTGAAAGATTATGAAGTGAAAGATGCGAGAACAATGGTTGGTGTTGCAAGATTGCTCAAAACTGCGCTCATGTTAGGCTCATATTCGGCTGAATTCCCAAAATTCGCATCTTTCGATAAAAGATTATCAAAATATTACAAGAAAATTGAAGATTTTATTTTAGAATTAGCAGTAATACATAGAGTTGACAAAGATGGAAATGTTTCTCACTACGCTCCCGAATATAAGGCACCAGATAAAAATGAATTTGTTTCTTGTCTAGGAAATGTTTATCAAATTATTGTTAGAAACACAAAGAAATGCTCATCTGTTGCGAAATACCATGCTTCTGATCACACATTCGCAACATCTGCAGTTGGTTGGACAATTGCAGCTGTCGAAACAGAATACTTCAAGAATTGTTATGAAGACAAAAGAAGTGACACAAAGAAAGCTGCTTTCTCGCAAACAATCTTCAACGAACTATTCGCAAAACATATCTGCACAGGGCCTGATGCAATTCCAGCAAAAAGATGCAACACTCTAAAGGTATATGTCAGGGTTAAGAATGGCGCAGCATCTTTTATCAATGATGGAAAAAAGAGAAAATATTCTGTTATTAAAGTTACAAAAATTAAAGTTGTCGGATCAAATGGAAGGAAGAGGATAATTGTAAGGAGAAGAATCAAGAGAAACAATATGTCCAAAGAAGGAACGGCAATGAATGTCAATGATGATGAGTATTCACTGAGTACATCCCTTCACTCTGAAGAAATATAAATATATTGCGAATACAGGGTTTTCAAGTGATATAGTTTTTATCCATAATCACTTGTTTTGTTATTTTTTGGTAAAATTGTTATTTTTTCTTATTGCAGTAGTCATTTGTTGACTTAAAGTCAATCAATGATATTTAAGATTTTTACCATTTGAAGCAAAAATCAAAGCTGTTTGTTTGATTTCGTCTTTTGCAATTTCATTGTATTCAGCAACTATGAGAAAAAGTTTAATAACTTCATGATGATCATTTCATGAAGCACAAATCAAAGCTAAATGGTATTCATCACTTTTTGCTTTGATACCTATTCCAGGAACTGCGAGAAAGACAACTGCATTATAGTTTAATACAACGTAGTAGTCTGTTAACAAATTCAATCTTATAACAAACTAAGTTTTGCTTTTTTTAATATGTTGTTTTATTGAAACTATTTTCAATTTTCAGGCATTAGGAAATATTATTATAAATTTGTCACGTAAATATTTAATTTGCCATGTAAATAGAATCTAATAATTTGTCATGTAAAATTAAAAATCAAAATAATTTGTCGTGTAAAGTTCAAAAATGAGTTCTCTTCTTCGTCGACTTTTTTCGTTTGGATGTTCTCCGCCACAAGAAATCCATGTGAAAATGCCGCCTCCACCAAAAATTCTTGTGGCTCCTCGTGGTGATTTACCTTTAAAACCGAAACTTTCGTTAGTTACAGTAAATCTTTATAAACCTGGTTCTGCACAAACGGAAAGCTCTTTCAATTTACAGTGCTCTATCAATATTGAGACGGATCCTGTGAAATTTGATCTATTAAAATTCATTACAACTCATGAAGAAACAGATAATTACAAAAAGGTCGAAATATCTCTCCAAACTACAGAAAAAGAAATCCAAGAAGAAATGGCTTCTAAATCTGCAGAAGAGAATGTTCCAAGTCAGAATTCTAAACCAATTCATGAAAACATCGAAAAAACTCGACAAGTACATTCATACATCTCCGAAAATAAGCCACACGTCATCCTTAAAAAGGATATTGTCGAAAATAAATCAGATTCAGAATCAAATTCACAAAGTTCTCAACAAGCATCGTCATCAACAGAAAGCATCAACGAATATCAATCAGATGAAGAAGAATCGCACAAATCTACTCAAAATTCATCAGAATCAGAAATTCAATTTTCATCTGATCAATCTGAGCAATCTTACAATCAATCAAACTCTGAAAATGCATATTCATATCACAGTGAGGCATATCCAGAGCAAGAAAACGAATCTAATCATGAATATAGGAATGATAATCTTTTCTCTATTCCAATGAAGAAAACTCTTGATGGAGCAAACTTCTTGGGTGTTCCAAATGTTAATTTCATGGATAATTTCTATATGCGCGATTCTACGCAAAATCAAAATAATTCATCGAAACATTCATCAAATGAAATTTCTGGATATTCTAGCGATATTGAAATCATTGGCGAATCCCATTCCCAACAAAATCTTAATCAAGAATGTTCTTCTGAACATGATAATAATGATGACAACAAATACACAGCGTCTAAACTCTTCGCTAAAGATAGTCAGCATAGCTCGAATCAAGAGAATGAATATTATTATGAGGAAGATTACGATGAAGCACCAGAACTCGCTCATGAAAAGCAGAGAAACCAAGCAGTCCCTGAAATCAGGCCAAAACAAATGTTTACCAATCCTTACAATGCTAAGAAACAAGAAGAGGAAGAAGCTGACTACGAAGAAGAGTATTATGAACATGAAGAAGAAAAGCATGATAATCACAAAGCTGAAAATGAAGAAGAAGAAAAACAGGAAGATAGTCAACAAAATGCTGAATATGAAGAGGAAGAAGATAATCATAAACAAGAAAATTCAAGATCAGGTAAAACAATTGCTAATTTTGTTAATTCTCATGATGAAAACGAAGAAGACTATGCTAATGAAGAGGAAGAAGAAGCTAAATCAGACAAGAATATTATTTCAAAACAAAATTCACAGATTTCTCAACATTCTGCCGAATACGAATATGAAGAGGAAGGATATGAACACGTACAGACTGAAGAAAAGCCAAACATAATTCCTTTGATGACTAATTACAATCAATTTGGCTTCAGCGGCCTCAATGCAATTCCTGTAATGAATCTTAGTCTCGATAATACTATTCCATTTACTCCAAAGTTTACTTCTGCAAACACGAGTCATGAAAAACACGGCAACGAAGAGGAAGAAGAAAATTATGATCAAAACCATGAAAACGAAGAAGAAGAACAGAAAAGTTATGACCATCATGAAGAATCCCAAATTGAAGAAGAATATCACGATAACAAAGAAGAAGAAAATGAAGAAGAAGAACAGAATGAAAACAAAGATGAAGAGGATGAAAATGATGATCAGCTTGAAGAAGAAGATAATGTTGAGAGTCATGAAGAAGAAGAGCAAAAGAATGAAGTTGAGCAAACTTATGAAGAAGAAAAAGCTGATAACGAAGAAGAGGAACAACATGAAGAATCACAAAATGAAGAAGAAGAACAAAAGAATGATGTTGAACAAACACATAACGAAGAAGAACAGAAAAGTGATGAGCAACATGAAGAATCACAATATGAAGAAGAAGAACAAAAGAATGATGTTGAACAAACTCATGAAGAAAAAGCTGATAACGAAGAAGAGGAACAAGAAAATGATGAACAACGTGAAGAATCCCATAATGAAAAAGAGCAAAGCTATGATGAACAACATGTGGAAGAAGAAAAGCATGAAATTGAGGAAGAATCAAATGATGAAGCCCCAGAATTGGCATACAACAATGAAGAAGCTGATGAAGAAGACTCTCACCACGAACAAACAGAAAGTGATCAGAATCTTAAACCAGCTGAAGAAATCCACCAAATAAATAACGAAGCTCCGGAATTGTCATATCATGAAAACAACGAAGAAGAATATCATGAATTACAAAACGATGCACAGCAAGTAAACGAAGAGAATAATGAAGAGAAAGTTGAAAATGATCAACAACAAGATGATGAACATCTTTGTGACAAAGATGCGCCAATCATTCAGAATCATGAAACTGTCCAAGTAGAAGAAACACTTCATGAAGAAGAAGAGAATCAACATGAAGAAGAAAACAATGATGATCAACAGATGGATGAAGAACATCATAAAGCAAATGAAGAAGCAGACAATGAAACAGAAAAAGATGAAAACCATGAAACAGACCACAATATTCATGATCATGATGATAATGAAGAGAATGCAGAAGTGAAATACGATGAAGGCGTTGATCAGCATCATAATGAAGAAAAGCAAGAATTAGAAAATGATGAGAAACAAAATCAAGAAGTAAATCATCAGGTTTCTGTCAATGTAGAAAGAGAAGATGAAAAAGATCAAGAAGTAAATATCGAGATGCAGACAGAGGATTCGAAGACAGAAGAAGATGCAGATGACGAAGCAGAAAATTTAGAAGCTACTGCAATATATGACAATCGAGATGAAGAAACAGATGACTCAATCGAAATCCACCCAATCGACGAAAATCGACCAGAAAACAGCAACGATATTCAATTTGAAGTTGTTGATATCCAGGACGAAAATGAAGAAGATCATCAAGATTTCGAAATTCAACAACAAAATGAATATGAACAAGACAACGAAGAGAATCAAAATGAAGAAAACATTCAAGAAGAAAGCATTGATCAAGAGGAACGAATTCAAGAAGAAAATAATCAATCTGATGAAGAAAATAGTCAATCTAATGAAGAAGAAGAAAATGAAGAAGCAGATGAATAATATGTTTTTATAGATATTTATATATTTTGTAATGTTATTTAATAAAATATTTGTTATTGATATTAATAAATGAATTAACGCAACAAGTAACTTTAGATTTAAAAAATATAATGAAATAAATAAAAGGTGAATTATAAAATGTTCGTCATGACATCTTGAATGATCTGTTTCGAGACATCTGTTGGTATTGGCTTATTCTTTGTGTCAGAATAGATCTGAGCGACAACTTTGTGCACTAAGTGCTTCTTTGTCTGGTTCATGTAGATCTTTCCGAACTCTAAGATCTTCAAGTTATCATGGATTAAACGGAGTAAATTACGCTTCTCGAGCTCCTGGTATCCGCTGAAGCATCCGAAAGCGTCTGAATTATATTCGATGTATTTCTTAACAACAATAAATGGCTCATCGAGCTCTGGCCTCTTCATGAATGTCGCAAATGTTATAGCAGCAATTGTCGGCCAGTCTTCTTCTGCATATTCGATAGACATAATGTATTGGTGGAGTTCTGGTTGATATGCAACTGCGAGGATGTTAATAGCAGGATCTAATGCGTACATCTTCAAAACTAAATCCTTGCAGACACTCTTTTCGTCATATGCAGCCAAAATCATCGCCAAAGAGTAGAATGGTCTCGTTGACAAAGGAAGATCAGTTAACTCCTCAAGTTGCTTTGTCTGTGGTAAAGATTGCAGCAACTCGAAGCTTTCGCGCGATCCAATGCAATTTAATAATGTAAGAGCAGATATCGCGCCTGTTGTGAAGATTCTAGTGATGACGATTAATATTATGCTTGCGCGCATTTTCTCTGTGAGATTAACTAAAGAGAAAGAGTAGCATAAAACATGATTGTTATCATCTGATCCGAAAGGAACAACTCTCAGCATTTGCTGGACTAATGTATCAGCAAGTCCGGTGTAAAGCGCTGAGCAGAAAATTACGCCGATGTAGTTTTGCACTGATCCTTGGTTCGTGTTGAGTTTCTCCATGAACTTTGCGAGAATTTCGGCCTTAATCTTGTCGAGACCCAGCAATTTGAGTGTTGTAGAAATAAGGCCAGCAAGCGCGCATAACTTTCCTGCCCACGGCTCGAACTCTGGTTCATTTGGTTCCGCGTATAATTTGACAGCAATCTTAATGGAATTTGACGCGTTGCTGCTCGAATGCAGAGTCAGCATTGCTAGCAAGTTATTCAATAATTTGGAGACTTCTATTCTTTGCTCAATGTTGAGCTTATCTCTAACATTGATGATTTGCACTAAAAGATCAGGAACAGTCGCTTTGTAGAAAGCGTCAGCCATTAATAATGAATGCAAAACGTTTTGTGCGAAAGTTCCGTTGTCGAAGTTGTTGACCCAATATCTGGACGAGAACTTGTAGTTGAGCTGTGCGACAAAGTTAACAAGCCTAAGTGATTCCTTAGTATTCATTTGCTTCAGTATTCCGAACAAATATTCGATGTTCTCATCTTCGACAAAAGTGCTCCAAACTAGCGAATTGAAATTGTTTTGCACTGATTGGTTATTGAAGTAGAAATTGATGATTTGCGTAAGAATTCCATTGTCTATTTTGTATCTAACTAAGTTCTCGACCCATGGACCTAAGAAAGGAATTGTGTCTGGTAATGTATCCGCTGGCAATTTCGGCTTCATCTTGAAGAATTCTTGCATGAATGTTTTAGTTTCTTTAAGATTTCCTGCAGCCAAATCTCTAGAAAGGGAAGCAACAATTGTCCTGCAGTTAGAAGGAACGAGATGCTCCGGGCAGTCAGCTGGATTGGACGTCCTGGTGAATTCGAAGCTGTTGTATGTGGAAATAACCAATTGCATGGCAGCGTAATTCAGCGAAACATCTCTTTCGCTCGAAATAAGCGAAGCGAAGGCAATGTTCAGCAAAAGCCACTGCACTGAGCTCCGGTCGACAGTCACACCACCGTCTGTGCTCTGCTTCTGGTTGACTCTGCTGACGGCTGCAACTAAAAGCGAGTAAAGGTTGGATCCCTCTGTTGTCTGGAAAGTAACTGAATTGCTCTTGTAGCTGAAAGTGAATCCGTCGCTTGTCAGCGTCGGCGACATCAGAATGTCGAACATGTATATCTGTATCGAAAAAGCGTCATAAGGTAGCTGAGGATATGGCCTCAAAACTTGCAACGATTTGTTGTGAAGTCTGACGAAAACTTGCGCGTTATCTAATCTCGCTGTGTGGATTGATTCGATTGTCGTGAATATCTCTGAAGCAATACCTATGAATTTCGGCATAGATCCGAGTTTCTCTGTGATTTGTTCAGGAGATTTGACGAAGAATAATTTCTTGAATTGGAATTTTGGCGCCGAATCAACTAAATACTGCAAGAAAGCATCACAAGCATTAACAACAATAATTCCGTTGAGTTTCGAGTAGATTCCTGCAGCCATTTCTACGTACTTTGCAAGCTGGCTTGGTTTGACGAACTGCGTCTTGTCGAATACAGAGAAATCAGCAATAATCCAGTAATTTTGCTGAGCGATTTTCAGCATCTTAAATATGTGGTGGAATAAACATGTTGGATCGTTAACATGTGGAAGCTTTGCGTTGTTGATGTGATACAATAATAAATTGTCAGCGGGTGGATGTGTTTCTTTGTAGAACCACTGGCCTAAGTCTTGCATTGGTTCTGCCTTGAATTCGTTTTTCAAGAATTTGTCGAGTGCTGGAGTATTTGTAGGAACGTTTTCTGCTGGTTTATCATCAGATTTCGCTGGTTTGTTCTTGTTGACGTCTTTGACGATTTGGTTGAGTTTTTCAGCTGATTTCCTCAGAGGATCTGACTCGGAAAGTTCTGCTATCTTTGTTTCTAACTGTCGCCTGATTTCGCTGAAGTCTCCTTCTAAAACGCCAATGACTTTCTTCTTGTCTACTTCGACTTCTTCGAACGTTGCGTCCTTGAGATCAGTGTCAATCAGTTCTTGAATGGCAGCCTTGAATGATTCGTGGACTTCTGCGGCGATGTCGTTGAAGACAATGAAATGGTCGCCTTTCTCATTTAACGAACCCTTTGTCGCTGAGCCCATCAATATAACAGAGATCGTCAGCAAGCAAGCGCGCGGTTCTTCTGGTAGCAATGGTGGCAAACCAACTAAAGCTGTGACAGAAAATGCCGGTAAAATAAATCTCAAGAAAACGAAACCGAAAACAATATGTATACCTAAACCGTCGAAGCACTCGTTGATTCTCTTGTAGAGTATTTGTATAACTCTTATTATAGCGTTCGGAATAGACTTGAGCGCGTGAAGAATCGTGTCAATAGCTTTGCGCAAAACTGTTCTGAAGTTTCTCCTGTTTTGTTCAATGTCTTGTCCTTCGCCGATTTTCGTTGGATTTATCTGGAAATGCGTGCCTCTTTCTGCTTCCTCTATAATACTGTTGAACAGTGGTCTTAAGTGGTGTGTCATCCAAGCCTGTCCGAACAACCTTGGGAAGTGTCCGACAGCTCTTGATGCTACACCGTTGCCTCTGAAAATCGCGTTCTTTGATGCCTCGTGTGCTGTTTTGAGTTCCATCTTGATCATGAAGTCCATCAGTTCATAGTGCGCGTCCTTCAAAACAGCAGCTTCGAGGAGGTTGATGCCGACAGCTTCAGCTCTTGAGAATGGAACTAAGTCCATCAATGTCTCAATCAGCTGGAATCTTGTCTCAAACAAAATATCAATCAAGTCTTCATCCCTGTGATCGCCGCCTTCTTTCTGCGGTGCTACTGGTTCTGGCTTCTTTAGGACATTGGCATAACTCAACAAAAATGTTGTCCTTGTGAGTGTCGATGATGCTAAGCAGTCGGAGATGCACTGGACGATGCCTGTGTTGATGTTTGACCTGAAAAGAGAAGTTAGCATTGCCTGGATTTCGTTCTTAAGTTTCGGCTGTGCTTTAAGAACTGTTGTTGCAATGTTCACGAAGAATTTGAATTTGTCCAAGTACTGCTGCTCTGGGAACTCCAATCCGTCCAATAATTTGCTGAGGGCATCGAGTAAAACTGTTGTTGCGGCTTTGGATGACATAGAAAAGTCTGGCTTAGATAACCACCAACCTAATGAGTTCGTCATTTGTCTTCTTGCATTTGCGTCGACGTCTTTGGAATAATACGACATCGCTGCAACAATCAAGTGCGCGCATAAGATGTGGTAGTCCGTAATTGATACCAAATTGCAATAACCTGTGAAATCCATAATAAGTTTTGTGATTAGAGAGGAGTCAACTGGTGTTTCGTAGTAGAATGGCTGTCTGAGCAAGTTTCTGAGAACTTTCATAGCGTTTTTGATGTAAATATTATTTTCTGTTGTAACATCAAAGACACCTGGTGTTGTCTGCATCTTATCGATTGTCTCCTGGATGAGCTTAGTTAGCTGGTTATAGAACGTTGGCAAAAGAGCTGCAGGAAGGCAATCAACTGCCATCTGACCAACAAATTCACCGTCTTTGAGGAATCCGTGCACGAAATCGATGACTTTATTATGCACTGGCTGCAGCAAAGACATGATTATCGAGAAACAATTTGGTAATTCATCATGCAAAACTGAAACTGGTTTGTTAACCTTGCGTTCTGGTATGTCTGGGAGCTTCATGTCAGGTGCAATAACATTAAGAGCTGATAAGAAGTACTTATAAATCGTGTTCCAAGCAGTTTGAATTCCGGATGACTGATTCTTAACTAAAACAAGTGATTTGATGAAGTAAGGATCCATAGCTTGTGTAGATGACCTGTTCTTGCAGTTTGTAACTAATGTTTGGTAAGCTTCAAAAGGCATAGTAATTGATTCGTAGTTTCCCGCTTGATGTAAGATATTTAGAATCTCGTTGATGATAGAGACAGCTGTTTTGGTGACGTCGCTTGCTGAAGAAACCATCAAAGAAAGAGCAATAATTTCGAAATGGTTCAAAATCGAGCGGACGTCTGTCCTTTTGAGTAAATCTTCCGATCCTTCGACACTCTGATCTGGAAGTGCGCAGAAAACGAACTGTGCGATCTTGTATGTGACTTCTGGAATATAATCTGTAAATGTCGTTGTCTGATAAAGCATTGACACGATGACAATTGATGAGATTGATGTGGTGACGTTTAATATGTAGTTCCACATTTGATTGTCCTGATATAATCCATCCAATCTTTCTGGATTGAAAAATTTAAGCAGCGCGATGCATAATTGGTATAAGTTATTGTTGTAGGCAGCCGTGATGATGGATTGTATGCATGTGTAATCGCATCTCATTAATGTTTCGAGAAATTCTGTATTGTAAACGAAGCCCTTGAATAAAGATCGCATGGCCATGCAGTTCATATTAGGTTTGGTAAGAATATCAATGCATTGAATTGTTGCTCTGATGATTTCATTTGGCAATTCAATCCGCATTCTATGATTGCAAAGGCGAGAGATGAATTTGCAGAAGAAATTTCCCTTTGTTGGGATAATGGAAGCTAAAAGCATGTTGAGGAATTTCTCTAAGAATATTTTTTGATCATAAAAATATAATGCTAATCCGAAATTCACGAAAATAAACTTTTGTATGCGTGGTTTGGCCTCGAGAATCTTCTTCATGGCCCTTTCGGTGTAATTCAAGACGGAATTGAAGATTTTTTGAGTATTTTGGCCAAAGACCTCAATTTTTTGCGTTTCTGAGACTAACAAGAAGCCAGCGTTGAGAGCATTCAAGTAAGTTTCAACCAGAGATGTGACGTTATCCGTTCTATCGAAGCATGTCGTAATTAAATCAAAATCAGAATTGTACTTTCCTTTTTCTACGTCTTGTGGTACAGTCAGTAATGTCGAGCATCTAGCTATGAATGGAATTCCGTTCGATTTTTTGTCCCACGATTGCAGCGTGTCGAGTAATCTTTCAACTTGCGCGATTTTTGATTGCTGTTGGTAGATGTGTAAGAATTCGTATGGAGCTGACTTGATGGAGAAAGTAAAAAGATCAACGAAGATCTGGGAAATAATCGATCGACAATTATCCGGTGATTCATGTACAGCTGGAATCAAGTGCTCCAAAGCGTGGGCAAGTGATTCAATACTCGAAGATAAATAAATGAATGGGCTTAGAACGTTTTGTATTACGTTTGGATCTGGTGACTTTCGCATTTCATTTTGAAAATTCGCAAAAACAATATCGAAAATTCTAGAGCTGTAATTACCGACGACACCGAAGAATATCTGGAAAGCTTTCTGTACGTCATGCGAGTTTGGAGTCTTTAAATTCGAGAAAATAATTATAGACACCATCGCGATTTGCTTTAAAACAGCTTCTCCGAGCGCTTTATTTGCTGTTTGGTGATCGACACGAAGTAAGCAGTTTTTGGCAAGCGAGCAATAAGCGCAGAACTTGCTTTCTTCGATTCTTGTCGAATTTTGATCGAAATTCGAGCTTAATTTCACTATTTTTTCAACAAGTTGCTTGATTATCTCGTCTAAGTCAGTACAACTGAGATTAGAGAACACTATGCAACCATCCGAAAATGTCGCTTTTAATAACTCGTCTGAATCGATTTGCGCCACTCTGCTCATCGCGTTCTCCCTGTCACAGAAGCGGCTAATGCTGGCATCAAGAAGCTCTATGTAGTGACTCACGATCTTCTCGAATTTCGGCATTTTTCTTTATAAATCTTAAAAAATTGGCAAAAATAATTTTTCTGTATTTTAGCGAAATCGGATATATCTAGCTAGAACGCTCTCGAAAAACATATTTTCATTTTAATTTGATAACTTTCGAAAAGTGACAAAATGATTTACAAAAGTGACAGTCATCCAAAATTTTCGCCAAAACATTTGATTATTAGTTTTGAGCAAAAACAGTATCATCTTTTTATCAATTTTGTCACGTTTTTATCTCGAAATCTGTCACTTTTGATAATATCAAAAACCGAAATTTCGATTATTTTTCCCTCAAAAATAATCATTTTATTTTTGGATGTGAAAAATCTTTTTAAAATAGTTATTTCTGTTTTCAATGTCAAATAGCCAAAAAAATAAACTGTCAGATTGTCAGATTTTGAGTAATGAAAAATAGTCAAGAAAACGATAACAAAAATATGAAATGTCTTGTAAATTTTGACATTGACACATAAACAATAAGATATCAAAAGTGTTATTGCAGGGGTGAGCATTCAATATTAAATGTTAAAAGTTGATAATGATAATTACTAATTTTGAATAGTAAACATTACTGTGCCACCCTTTGTGGCGCAGCTACATCGGGTGGCACAGTGCCATCTGTAGTTCTCAACAAAGGTGTATATTTTTAATATTTACGTGTCAAAATTTGCATTTTTGGCAAATAAAGTATCACTTTTCATTTCACCTCACTTTTGCTTTTCATGATACAACATTATAAATAATTTTTGTCTGAATCGTTTGATGGATGTAAAATGTATCAAATGTTGTCACTTTTACGATAAGTATTCAATTCACTTTTTTACAAATTCTGTCACTTTTTTAAAAATTCAAAATCGAATTTTTATGCATAAAAAAGGCTTATTTCAGCTTTGGAGTGTGTTTTAGTGATTATTTTCAAACTAAAAATTTTTAAATTTCGTAATGGAGAAAAACTTACGAGGTTTCTATGAAGAAACCATAGAGCCTCATACAGCTGACTCCATAGAAATGACACACGACATACTAGGAAACTTAGCAAATCAAATTAAGCCTCCGAAAAAAGATAAAATCAAAGATATTCGTTTTTACATGGCAAAAATCGCGCAGTTGCTTATGTTTGGTGGTGAATGTACGCTTAACGTTAAATATTTGTCTTTATTGATGAAAGATAAATCATATAAAATGAATAGGACTGGTTTCTTATTTTTATCTCTCATACTTAACAGCAATCCAAGCATAGCACCAGAACTTTTTGATTTGATTACGGCAATGCTCTTCGATCAAAAACGACACAAAAATTACCTTGTTGGCCTTGCTCTTTCAGCAATCAGCGTTTGTCCGACGGCTCCTCTCGTGTCTGAGCTAGGACACCACGTTGCTGATATAGCGAGGAACCCAAATATAAACGAATGGATAAGAACGAAAGCATTATTAACATTAGTTACATTTTTCAGAGAAACAAAGATATTCTGCAGCACTGAGCAGTTAGTAAGAGAACTGCCGTCTCTGATTAGCTCAACAATTCCATCTTTAATTATCGGCGCATCAAAACTCGCTTGCATCCTTCTAGAAAACAACCAGATACAACAGGTCAACGATGTTTTCGTGTCTACAATAAAATCTTTGTCACACTTCGTATTATCGGAATCATCATCAAAAAATAAAGCCACAGACCTTCAAAAACCACAAACAGTCTCCGAATTATTCAAAGTCCTAAAGTATAAAGAAGAATGGGATGACAATGAACTTTCTTACATGACAAATATCGCTGCAAAATTATTGAATTTCAGAAAAGTCAAGCGCGAGCCAGAAGCAGAGATCAGCTTCCTCATGGCATATTCAGAGGGGCTTAGGTGTTGCTCCAAAATCAAAATCAATCAAAAAGCGCAAAGCAAAATCGTAAATGTTTGTTTAACAAATTTAAACGAAGATAATTCCGAAATGTACCTATTCTCGCTCGAATCTCTCCTCAATATTATCAATCTCACTGATGAATACGACCAACTGATATTTTCGAAACGCGGATTAATATTAAAACCAATTCACCAGAAAATTAAAGTTCTCGACGCGCTGGCGCTCAAAATATTCTGCAAAGTCAGCGTTGGCAGTGAAGAAATTGCAGAATCTATACTTTCAGAACTCGCAAATTTCGCTGGTCCGTGGATTATTGACGAAATGCAGTCTGCGTGCGCAAAAGTTATTCTCAGGGGCAACAGCGACGAGAAAGTCTTCATTAAATGCGTGGATATACTAATGAAAGGCACAAAAGATTTCGGCAAAAAATTTTGGGTCGTTGTTGCCGATTTTGTCGAAAAACACGACAACTTCCAGAAGAGCGCGCTAGAATACTGCCTGAGATTAATGCAGAACTACGTGCAGCAGCCATATCTAATGTCTCCTGCCTTCATAATGCTCACAGCGAACTTAGCAGGAAACTATGGACATTTGTGCGATTGCGGGCCTAACAGTGTCATCGAGACAATTGCTATGAACTTCGACTCCTATGATTCTATATGCCAGGCCATGGTGATAACAGCCATGGTCAAGATAAGCACGAGAGTCCCTGAATTGCGCGCGCCAGCAATAAATTATCTGTCCGAACATTTGAGCAGCAACTCGACGGAAGTTGTTCAGCGATGCAGGGAAGGAGCCCTTTGTCTGCTCAAAAACGACATCATTCTCAAGAAATCATTGAGTAATCCGAAATACACAGGCATAGTTTACGAGTTCAGAGTGAATCCTGTGCAGCAATTATCTACTGGTGGAATCGCTTCATCACCTTTCAGTTCTAATTCAGATCAAACTAATAACATCGAGCTTAAGCATTACAGAAAAGGCAGCGATGGACAGTGGAATCCTAGTCTTATCATGTCGCCGTCAAAACGCGCAGCTTGTGATCACAGATTCGATGTTCACGAGAATTCTCCGAAGCAAGAAGTCGGAGACTCACAGTTGACTTTGGAGCCGATTTCAGGCGAAGATGATCCGTCATTGTTCCAGACTATGGCAACTTTCGGATCATTAACAGGCTCCATTGATATGACGACTATTCCAACAGATCAAGCGAATTCTATTTTGGCTCAGTTTTTGACAGAAGACAGAGGAAAGTTATATGATGACGGCCCAACAACAGTTTTTGCGATGATCGAGAAAAAGCTGCCCGTTATAACTATAACATACAAAATACAGAACAACGGAAGCATGCCTATTTCTGCTGACGATTTCCACGTTGATGAAGTTCCTGGCTTGCAGTTCGTATTCGGAGAGAGACCCAATATTATTCCTGCGAACAATTTCGTGATTATTAGGGATCATCTCAGGCCGACGTCTGCATTCGATAAAATCCCGGTCATCACGGCAAGCTTCAATGGCTGGGAGTGCTACTTCCCTGTGCCAGTGCTGAACAGGATGTTTGCAGCACAACTCGATGTGGACCAGCAGACGTTTGTAGAAAGGTGGCAGTTCATCGGCGAAGATATGTCATTAAAAGAAGTCGTTTCAAACGATGCTTTGAACGACGCAGAGATAAGCACAGTCATGGACAAGACTCTTGGGTGGGCCAAGTTGAACTGGTCTCCAGAGTCAAGGCCAGCTTTCATCGGAGGATATAAGATCTCATCAGGAAATGTTGGAATATTGATCGTTTTCAACAACGACCAGAACAACCAGACACACGTTGAGATAAGGGCAACTGAAAAATCAATGCTTCAGCCTTTAGTCAACATCATCAAGAACGAGATCTTAGAATTATTGTAAATTTTTTGTTATTTATTTTCAAACTTTAAGGGATGGCGCAACAATTCAATTTTTATAAAAAGGGGGTAACACTAAATTAATGGGGTACTGAACTTGTAGGTTCTTCTCTGTGCAAAATATTGAATGCTGATTGGTATTATCCGAATCAGCAGACACAATTCCAATGTTTTTTACGACCGGTGATCAAATCCAATCGATATTTTTTGAAATTCGTTTTAAAATCACCCTCAATAATGAAATATGTACTGATATTCTACATTAGTCGAAAAGGTCAAGTGCTTAATGCTTGAAAAAAGAAGCTTTATTGAAAAATATTTCGGTGCGTAGAGAATGAACTGTACATCATATCTGTACTTTGTCTGACGTACAAAAGCAAACATAGGGGCTGATTGACCCTGATTTTTAGGCCCGACAAAAAATCGGTTGCGCCATCCATTAATACCAGTTTGCAAATCAATAGTAATATGAACAAAACAGCTATAATTTTATATTAATCCGCAATTCTATGCTATATATTGTTTACTTCTCCTTAATTCTATTATATTTTTTAAAAAATGAATATTATTAACGCTTATTCAATATAAATTCTTATATTTAGTAACAACTTTGATAAAGTATATATAATGAAAGGATTTCAAACACTTGAAAATAAGATGGGAAGAAAGCTTCAACAAAATATGTCTTTTCTTTTATATCCAATGCTTGAATGATACTATTATCGAATGCAATTGCTGCATTACACTTGAAAGTAGAGAGATGATGCAATAAAATAATATCATTTGTTGAATTAATTCCTGATGTCGTGTAATATCCTTGATTATCGATACGAGAAATGCTAAAACTATCAATATTACAGTCTATCAAAATCAGACTTGCTGATTTTCCTGCTGTAAAGAAAACTTTACCGTTCTTATTCGAATTTCTTATTATACATTTTTGAATAGTCGTTTCTGATTCAGAAATTCCAATACAGCCAAATGTGTTAGATCTCTGTGTATTGTTTACAAAGTTACAGCAATAATCATGATAAAATCCAAAAGATGTATCCGCGTGATATATAGATATAGAATCAAATGAATAACAATCTTCGAATGTGGAGTAATTAAATATACAACTTTTGTTAACAAAACGCACAAATAAGATTGAACTTTTATAAATGGAAATTTTGGAAATGTTAGATGAATATACACCACAGTTTCCAAAATTTGGTCTAAGTGGACTATCATTATACAAATTCTGAATTGCAGAAATGCAGCTTTCAACAATAATATTATATTTTTGAGAATCTTCAATCAAATATGTATATGAATGTATTCCAAAGCTATATTTTTCGTTTAATGATGCATTAATGGAGCAAAATCTATGCTGAACAATTGGACTCGAACTAATAAATTGAATTGCACCGCCTTCAGCATCACTGCGACAACTATCAAAAAAGCAATATGAATGTAGAAATCTTGTGATAATATTTCGTATTATAATTGTTCCTGAAGAAAAATCTTTAAAGTAACTCGCGTAAACATATATATCACAGCTATTATGGGAAATGTTAATGATATGTGTATGTTTTGAATAAGTTTTGCCATTGAAATAATGGCCGTAGTATTTATTCCAAGTGTCTAACTAAAAATTTGGAATATGTCACTTTTTACATTTAATGACATCAAGTCACTTTTAATTGAAATAAATCCCTCACTTTTATTTTTACATGGCAAATGTTTCTTTTAGAATATTTTAAAAATTTCGGAAAAATAATATAATATATTTACCATCGTGTGGATGAGTACTATTTATTTTATTAATAATTTTTGTATGAATCGTTTGATGAATAGAAATTTAGACACAAAGTCGTTACAAAAGTGACAAAATTTTTCTGGAAAAAGTGACTGAAAATTTTTGTTGATGAAAAAAAAGAAAAAAAAAAATATTAATTTCATTTTTACATGGTTTCACGCTGTAAGTATCAGAGTTCATCTGAAATCGGTGCATATGCAACTCTTACAGACACATATTGCCTCATCCCTACTACAACGACAGACTCTTGGACTTCTGTTTTTGAAGATTTACATTTTGCAACTAATATCCCTCTTGTACATTCAAATATTGCTGGCACACCAATTGTCGGCAGATTAACTGTCGGCAATAAGAACGGTCTTCTTGTTCCACTCACTACAACAGATTCAGAACTCCGAGCTATAGAGGAATCGCTTCCAGATGGCGTCATCGTTGAGAGAATTGAGGAAAAGTTCTCAGCACTTGGTAATGTTATCTCGTGCAATGACCAAATCGCTTTAGTTCATCCTGAACTCGACCAAGATACGCTCGATACTATCAAGGATGTTCTCCAAGTCGATGTATTCCCTACATTGATTGCTAATGAGACCCTTGTTGGCTCTTATTCAGTTTTTACAAATCGTGGCGGAATTGTTACGCCAAAAGCAACAGTTGAAGAGATTGAAGAGCTTTCAGGACAGTTAGGAATCAACATTGAAGCTGCTACTATTAATAGAGGAAGTGGATTAGTCAGCGCTGGATGTTTAGTGAACAGTGACCATCTATATTGCGGATGGGAAACAACAGCCTTAGAGATCGCAAACTTGACTAGAATATTCAAGATTGATGATAGCTCTAATAAGACTAATGAAATCCTTAATATCGATAACCAGGATCTTTTGGATTTGATCTTATAATCACTATTATGTATTAACTTAAAATATCTTCTATTATAGAGTGTAGTACAATTATCAGAATGTAAATTGATTTTTCAATAGTGATTAAATTGTTACAACAAAATCTAATGGTTTAACAATATACAACGCAAAACAAGTTATTGCTATGATATTGAAATCAAATTCAATATAATAAAAGAATTAAAAGGTGCAAAGATGGTGATGCACTATCTATATCGAAAGTATCACTATTAAATTATAGCTAATAACAAATAGAAAATGAAGAAATTTATACTCAATGTGAAATAATAACCTTATTTCGACGGACGAATGTTGATGGTGCAAAAGTCTTACACAATACAGAAATTTGGCGACTAACAGTGCATCAGTGAGAATCATAATGTAAAGTATTATTTTAACTAAAGCTAAGAAAGGAGTAAGTATTATATCATTGAAAATTTGTGAAATAATTTAGAAAAAATTCAAACTCGAGTTGTAATTGTTTAAATCATTAGATATCATAAATATAACATCTTGAAGATGTCTATATAATACCTCCAAAGTTTGGGGCAATTTCCGAGAGCCCTTCGAAGTTTCCATTCCTTTCAATAAGTGTCGGACAATATTGCGCTGTCGATTTTAGTTTACGTGCCAAATTTGTCATGTAATGGCATTATGTCTTCCATTGTAATTATATCAAAAAAGTGACAAAATCTACAAAATCTGGACGATAGAAAAGGGAGGCCACAATGGCAAAGGCATCCAATGGAAAGGCCATGAAGGCCCGCAGGAGGAAGCGGCTTGCTGCACTCGATCCAGTTTATGAGAGACAGAGAGAAATTATCGCTGCTAGAATGCAGGCTCACATAGATATGCAAAATGGTCGCGAACCAGAAAATCCACCACCACCAGTTGGCCAGTGGCAAGCTGAAATCAGACAGTCACCAGCTCCTGTTGCTCCATTCAATCGTGAGGAAATCGATGCTGATGTTGAGGCCCTCAAGAAGCAATTGCTTCCATATTAAATTTCTTTAGAGTAAAATATTCATTGTTGACGTTATATCTAAATACAAACTTATATTCATTACTTACAGCTTGAAAAAAATAACCGAAAACAAAAATTGTGCCTAAATTCACAACAACCCCATGATTTATTATCCTATACATGTACAAATATAATTCGTTGTAAAATTAGAGTTAAATAGAGTAAGAAATAAAATGAATAAAAAAAAGTTTAATATCAGACTTTGTAATCATAGGATAACAAAGAATTTAATTGATGTAGTATATAAATCATGTTCTTATTATTAGTTACCGAATTAATAAAAACAGAATTATATAAATTTTCTAAATTTGAAGAACAAACAAATAGTTTATTGGTTTACTGAGTTTTGATAATTTCCGTTTGTATAGTCTGCTGTAATTCCATCAGTATTTTCCAAGAGAACTGAAACAGATGTTTGAGCCAAGCGAGTGATGCAATTGATTCTCTTCATTGGCTCATCATCTTCAATCATCTTCTGTATTGATTCGAATGGATTATATTCAACTGTCGAGATTTGGTTGATAAGTTTAGCTTCTGGGGCAATTTGATTCAAATGATACATAGCAAGTTTGATTTGGCGTGAACCATGTTCTGCAGTTTGCTTGATCTGATTTTGTAATTTAACTAAACGTCGGACATCTGTGAGGATTGAATCCTGAAGGCCTGGAATTTGGTGTGAGAAGAATGTGTCAATGAGTTGAGAACGTGGTAAGTGGCTAGGTTGAATCAGCTGGCACTTCGCCTGATGTTGAAGATAATTGAGTAAAAAGTCGATTTCTCTCCGCGGCATTTAGTGTGTCAATGTTGATAGAGTTGAGATCGAACAATTCAGCCTGTGCCTGCTGTTGTTCTTCAACATCTTTCAGTGAAGAAGGCAATCTTGGATTTACAGTCAACTTTCACTTAAAATTATGACAATAAAGTTTATTTACATGTCAGATATTTTTCATCACACATTACTGCACGATATTATTGGAATCAGAGAAAAAAAATTGAAAAAATGAATACATACTGGCATAATGGATATGATTGCTATAATAGATTGGCACCTTAGAAAGAAATTTGAAAATCTTGAATAATGAATTTTTGCATTAGTCTAAAGCACATTTTCTTATCATATATGCATCTTATTATTCAATACATAGACTAAGTACATGAGCACACATTTAATAACATAAAGCACATCTCGATATGCCTTTAAGCATGAGATAATGTATTTGATGTATTCATTGCATAGATGTGCTTATAACATAATAACTAGACATCAGCAAAGTTATAATTAGTGACATACATATAGGATACAACTAATCATAGCTTTGATAGTCTCTGTATAAAGAATAGAACCTGGACCAAAAAGTGGCCTATTTTTATTTGGAAATTTCATTTTATTTTTTGAATTTGGAAAATTTATTAGTCGAGAAATTATCATTTTGATAATAAATATGATATCTATATCATTATATAATTATATCACTACTTTATTTGAGGACAAATCTTTGATCATGAACTAAAACGTGACGTTGTAAAATAATAACAGATGCAATTTTTCTCCATGTTTTTGAATTAAGAATATGCGTCTAAAAATGCAGCGATTTAAAATAGCAAAAGACCAAACACGAATTCGAAATTTTTAGATTACAATTCAATTTCTGACCAATGAAATATTCAGCTTCTAGAGCATGTATAGACTATGAATTCCAAATTTAAATGTCAGTTTTTGCGATCAAAATGAATCAAAAATCAAAAATGTTACCAGAGATAAGAGAGCTTGAGCTTAAACTTTTCGCATACCTTAACTATGTCATCTGCTTCATCACAGGCATTGTCCGCGACTTCATAGACAAGTGGACAGGCAAAGGACGCAAAGTTGTTCCAAAGGGATATGTACCTTTGTTCAATGACTTCGCTGACTTCTTCACACGCCGCTACTACCACAGAATCAACGACTGCTTCGCTAGAGTCGTCACTTCCAATGCTGGCGCTTTCATGGACGTCAAAGTTGCTAAGAAGAGTGATGAATTAGATCAAAAGATCTATTTCACAGGTGAAACACGCAGAATCATGAACCTCGGTTCCTACAACTACCTCGGCTTCGGTGATCCAGATGAGTACTGCACACCAGTTGTTAAGCAGATGCTCGACAAGTATGGTCCAGCAACATGCTCATCACGTGTCGAAGCTGGTACAACACAGATCCACAAGGAATTCGAAGAAACAATCGCTAAGTTCCTCGGAACAGAAGATGCAATTTCATTTGGTATGGGTTGGGCTACAAACGCTACAGTTATCCCAGCTTTCATGAAGAAGGGTGATTTAATCATCTCCGATGCCTTGAATCACAACTCAATTATTACCGGTGCCCGCGCTTCTGGTGCTACAGTCCGCGTTTTCAGACACAACGATATGGCCAACCTCGAAGAACTCCTCCGCACAAACATTTCCCGTGGCCAGCCAAGAACACACAAACCATGGGGCAAGATTCTTGTCATTGTCGAAGGTATCTACTCAATGGAAGGCGAAACATGCAAGCTCAACGAAATTGTCGCCCTCAAGAACAAGTACAAATTCTACATCTGGCTTGATGAAGCACATTCAATCGGTTGCATGGGTGACACAGGCCGTGGCTGCTGCGAGCACCTCGGTGTCAATCCAAAGGATGTCGACTTCCTCATGGGCACATTCACAAAGTCTTTCGGCGCTGCTGGTGGCTACATCGCTGGCACAAAGAAAATGATCAACTACTTAAGACTCAACTCATTCGCCAACATCTACGCTGATGCCATGCCAGTCCCAGTTGCCCAGCAGGCCATGTCCGTCATCAAGGTTCTCATGGAGAATGAAGAAGGCGCAAAGAGAATCAAGCAGCTTCACGAAAACTCAACATGGTTCAGGAATCAACTCAAGGAACGCAAGTTCAATGTCCTCGGCGAAGATGGATCACCAGTCGTTCCAATCGTTATTCCTCCATTCGCATACTTCACACACATCTCACGCAAGGCTTTCGAGATGAAGCTTGGTCTCGTCGTCGTTTCATTCCCAGCTGTTGATATTCTCCAGGGCCGTATCAGAGTTTGCATCAACTCAATTCATACTCGTGAAGAGCTTCAGCATGCCATAGATGTCCTCGAGGAGTGTGTCAAAGACATTCCTGCCAAGACAGAATAAAAAAAAAATCAGCTGACTTTTTTTTACTCAATTCAACAAGAATTTTAAATTCAAACTAATCAAATGATTGGCTATAATTTAGCTTATCTATGCCATACATACAATGAATATATCGCTTTAAATAGATTTGTTGCTGAATTCTGAATGCGATTTTGAAATGGAAATTAGAAACAAAAATGCTAAATCGCATCGATAGCATCTGTGATTTTAAGTCACTAAAACGCTTACTTAGGATAGTATTTTAATATCAGTTCAATAATTTATCGACAATAGATTAAAATAAAGTGATAATCTTAGAGAATAGCTAAAATATATTGTATTTCATTATTAATAAACTTTAAAAATCATGTTTTTTGAGGGCAAATTTTGGAAATTATTGAAAAAATGAACATCAAAGGATTAAAATTTTTTCAGTTTTTTTATTCTCGGAAAATTGTTAATATTACTCTTTATATGATATAGAGCTTAATTTCAAATTTTGGGTCAAAAGTTCAGACAAAAAAATTTTTCCGAGTTTCTTATAAAACGATAAATTGACGACGGATATCGATTTGACAATAGATCATTTTACAACAAGTCATACCAGGAATAGCGTCGTATTCCAAAATTATTTGACCCAAAAATTAAAAGTTTACAGGGCTGTTTGAATAAAACATGTTTTCATGCACGTAACATTCTTATTTAATCATATCATGGGGTTAAAAAAGACAAGAATATAGTTCAGAAAAAATAAAAAAGTGACCCGTATAATTTGACAAAAATTAAGAAATAAAACGTTTTTTTGAATAAAACATATGTAAAAAATGCTCCACTCATTCTATTGAACATTATTTTATAAATTTTTTCTTCTCCATTGGAAGAAGTTTTCAATTTTGATTTTCCAATATTTTAACCATAAAACTAAATAGATCATTATTTAATAAAATTATTTCTCTCCTTTCAAAATTGATTTTTAGCCAAATTATGTTTAAAATGCATCGATACACTATATGCATAATATTTTCAAGTTTTGTGATAATTTATTGTCAATTGAAAAAAATAAACAATTATCATTTTCTATGTTAAATCAATGATCGTAGATTGAATTTTAATATTCTCTACTCATGTTTTATATATGTTTCCAAAAATAACCAATCAATTCAAATAACGTATTCTCATATTTCATTTTTATGAAATATAGAGTAAAAATACACCAAAATTAATTCTGATGATATCTGATTTCACGCTTTCAAAAAATTCAATATTTCAGGCAATAACCGTCTCATTCTTTTTTATTTATTACTATTTTTTTTTCTTCTATTGATGTCAAGTTCGTATGAAGCTTCATCATCCGATGATTCGTATGAATCATCGAATTACGTAACTTCATACAAGCACGGACAGCGTTTCACTAACGAAGAAGATAATTTATTGCGAGAATTAGCAAAAGATAAAAGAAATATGTCGTGGAAAGAAATAGCAAGTCATTTGCCAGGAAGGACAGCTTGCCAATGCAGAGATAGATTCAATCAATATTTATTTAAAAAAGTTGTCAATGATCCATGGACTCCGGAGGAAGATAATATAATTGTGGAGAAATATCAAATGTATGGGCCCCATTGGGTCAAAATTTCTGAATTTCTTCCCGGAAGAAGTGGAAATAACGTCAAAAATCGTTGGCATTGCGCTCTTACTAAATATCATGGTATAAGCTATACAAACACAAAACAGCAAAGACGCCCAAGAAACTTAAAATGGAAATCTGAAACTGTTTCTACAAATGAAATCAAACCTGCTTCACTTCAATCAGTTAAGCTTGAGACGTCTTCAAATGATACAAAGACATCTAAGAAGGCCAATACTGAGTTCCGATCACCGAAAACTCAAGATGAAATCCATGATCTTTCGTTTATAGAGAACAATCAAGCATTGCTTGACACACTCTTCGGAAAAGTCGATGGCTTCGATGAATTTTCAGATCTCAAGTTTTAACTTGTTTGATATTCTTTATTTTGTTTATTATTATTATTTTTTATGCAAAAATAATCATATCATTGCGTGTTATTCACGCATTGTATATACTATCTCGTAAAGATCATATGGCTGGACAAACGATTTTGATTTCATATTTTTCATTTTAGTAGAAAGAACTACTTCAAACCTTAAATTATAACCAAAACAGAAATAACATTAAAACTATATATCATATTCTATCATAAATGCATTTCTTCAATACTTCATATTGCATTTTTATAATAATACATCATTTCTATTGTATAATGTTGCATTTCAACCCTGTTATAGATAGATAATAGCTCGTTTACATAATGCTTACCTTCAAGAAATTAAATTCTTTTTTCAAAGACATTTACTTAAAGCATTTTGTTATATGAAAACTCCTTAAAATTACATAATTAAACAATGACCAAAATATCAGATATTGTTTCCCTTTATGAAAATCTATTCGCAATTCCATAAGTAGTATATGTATGGGGGTTATTTGCCAAAATTTGCAAATGCCTCTATGACCTCATTTTTGAAGGATTTAAGTCAA
>MRSU01005060.1:0-36591 GCA_008369845.1 Trichomonas gallinae
GCTTCTTCCTCAGCCTTCAGTCTAGCTTCTTCTTCAATTTTGAGTCTTGCTTCTTCTTCAGCCTTCAATCTTGCTTCTTCTTCAATTTTGAGTCTTGCTTCCTCCTCAGCTTTTAATCTAGCTTCTTCCTCAGCTCTTAATCTTGCTTCTTCCTCAGCCTTCAGTCTAGCTTCTTCTTCAATTTTGAGTCTTGCTTCTTCTTCAGCCTTCAGTCTTGCTTCTTCTTCAGCTTTGAGTCTAGCTACTTCCTCAGCTTTGAGTCTCGCTTCCTCCTCAGCTTTTAATTTTGTTTTTAATCTTGCTTGCTCAGCTTTAAGTCTTGCCTCTTCGCTTTCCGCGAAGTCGTTGTGTATTCTCTGAGCCTCCTTTGTCTGCGCCTCTTTCGAGACCGGCGGAACATGAGGCTTCGAAGGCGACATTTTGTTGCCTTTCGAGCGGCTGCTTAATGTAAATATAAGCAAGACCCAGTCCATGACATCAGCCGGTCCACCACACATGAAAATTGTGCGTGGCTCCCATTCGTTATCTGATAGAGACATAGTATTAATTATATTTTCAAGCTTTCCAAAAATTGAGTTCGTTAAATTTGGATGGCAGGCGATTTCACCGTGTATTGTATATGTATGAACAGTTTTTTGCACGCTTCCATTAATTGTTCGTAATTCCAAAAAATAATCAAAATCTTTTTTAACAATTTCGCCAATAGCTCTTTCAGGCTTGCAAGAATCTGGGAGAGCAATAACACACTCCTTTGTTCTAATGAAATTTTCGATTTTTAAATTTGTGATGTATTGATCTGTTTTCATAAGTATATCAAAGAATGCAACAACGAAGTTTGCACTATCTTCTACCGAAGAAAATGTTAATTTTTGAACAATTGATGGATTATTATTTAATATCAGTCCAACATCTTTCGGAAATTCATCATTTGGTGCTGGTGTGTAATCTGGAAGGAAAAGCATAAAATGCGTTTGTTTTTTAAGCTTGAAATCGAATGCTAGAAATGGACCGATTTGAATAGCTGCGTAAACATCTTTCGGAATGTCTCCATGGACTTCAGCGACGACATTATACCATATGTTTCGTGTGTCAATATCGGTGAACTCTTTTGGAAGTTTGATGCCATGCAACATCAAAAATTTTATGCAAAAATTAAATGATTTCGCATTTTTGCATCAATTTTAGTGCGTTTATACCGAATTTAAGTCAATTTTAGCGAACATTCGAGTTTTCATTTTAAGAATTTGTTCTCATTATTCCATTCACCTAGGAAATAGTTTTCACGCATAATTTTCAGTATAAAAATTCTCAATTTTGAAAATTTTTTATTCAAAATTAATAAAATCATTTTTAATTCATTTGAGTATTAAATATTAATTAGAAATTTTGCACATATTGTATTTGCACCGATTTATAAACTCAAAATCAATTTTTAAAATTTCAGTATAAAATAATTTTGAGTATGGATCATGAAATTTCATAAATATCTCTATTTATAACAATACATAACAAAACAAAAAACAAAAATAAGAATAAACAAAAATCTAATCAACTAAATCGAAGCAAACGTGAGTGATCGATTTATCATTATATTTCGCTTCATCAATTACTCTCTGCCATGTGGTCTTGCAAACGCCGAGTTGAGCTTTTCTCCTTGTGTTCATAATTTTCTGTGCTTCAACTGATTTCTTGTAGTTGTTGGCATCATATGATTCTAGTAAAGCCAATGAAGTTTTGGACTTCTTCCTTGATTCATCATTCCAATGATTTGCAGATAAATCAAGTAATGCCGTAACTAAATTGAAAATTATTCCGTTTGAATGATCTCGAATGAGTTGATAGTATCCTTTGTTAGATATTATATTCATGGCTTTTTCTACGACCTGATAACTTTGATTAGATAATAAATTACAAAGAAACCTGAAAAATGCTTGGAAGTGAAGCAGTTGACTAGCCTGGCTGTATCGCAAAAAGATAATATCAAGTTCATCGATAAACGAAAGCTGCTTATAAACGTTAGAAATCGGCCAATGAGTCATTAAAAAATTTGCTGCTGTCGGAAACAGTTCTGGCTGTTTCACGAGGCAAGTATATATCAGTAGCTGCAACTGTCTCGCGAAATCGCAGAAATTAGGCAACGTGTGTAAAGGCAATAAAACTTTTGTAAACATGTCAATCGAATCTTGTTTGAATGGAATCGCGAGTCCGTTCACATAACTAGCCATCCAATCTAATATTGCGGCTGCGCAATAATTTGATGATAGAATTTCCATTACTTTCTTTTTGATTGGATTTCTGTATTGAGGGTGCTTATTACTGATAGCTATTAGCGTATTGCATACTTGCGTTCTCTCACGACTATCAAACGAATAAAAATTATGAACGATATTCTGAACAAAGTTAGATGGGAACTCATGTGAGTTACTAATCTCAAGCATTCCATTCAAAGCTTCGTAAACTATCGTTAAATGAGTCCAAGCTGCATCTTGAACATCGGGTATTGATCCATCATGTAGATCAATGATTTTAACGGGTGGAAACTCGCGAAATAAGTTGCTTCCTATCATACTGAAGAATGCTTGATACATTTCTTGAGATATAGCTCTTGCTATATGAGGTATTTGATAACTAGCGATAATATGTTTGAGTAGAACGATTTTTGTTGCTTTTGCTTGCATATCCTTGTTCGGGTTTGAGAAATCGCAGATTTTTGCGCATTCGTTGCATTTGGTCTTAAAAAATAATTTGCAATCTTTAGGCGGGAGCTCAGGAAACGGCTTAGACATGACTATCTCTATATCATTGCACGAAAAATTTCTGTGAGAAGTGTAATAAACTTTGATATCCTGCATTTCCGGATCACTAACGGGCTGAGATTTAGGAGTCGGAGTTGGGTCCATCATAGGCTTAAGCGATATCTGTGGTGCTTGTTGAGATTTTGTCCGCCGTCGCGGAATAATCAGTTTTGGAGTACTTGTTCGTTGCTTGATCATTTTTAAAAAACTAAAAAGTGATTTTTCTCTTTTTTTGAGCAAATAACTCCATGCTTGTATATATGTGGAAATTATACGAAAAAGAAAATTGAATGTAAATTTTTTTACATTTTTATTGAGTTGAAATAATATTAGTTTACACCATAATTTGCTCATTTTGTGAAAAATTTCTTCCACTTTTTGGAAAATTTTGTAAACAATTAAAATTTTGTTTTGGCATTGTTTTTGTTTCCGTTATATCGAGTGATTTAGGGATACATGAAAAAATACGTTTTTTAACGTTTCTTTGAGTGAAGTGAAAAAAAGTTTTTTCGGATTCGCATAACTTCGTGCCATCATTGGTGCACTGCTTAAGAAATATGCAGAGATTCGCATTTATCTTCTGCTGTAAAGCAAAATTGCATCAATTAAAAACTAATTTGCTAAATCGGACTATTTTCTGTTACCAATAACTTATCAATATTATGATATTATTAAAATCACATCGAATTGTCATATATTTCATAATTCCATTATTTTATCGAGAATGAGAAATTCTACAGAAGCAGCACAGAGTTCAACAACCACTCTATATCATATTTTCTTCAAACTCAATACTTACAACTGTGCCAGCAAGGATTAAATCCAGACGTTGTCAATCGATTGAAAATGATGCATGAACCAAAAGATCACAGTCAAAGAGAACATCATCTTGACCAAGCTCAAGTGCTGCCTCGACAAGAACCTCACAGTCCTAATGAGCATCAAACATCAACCATTCAAATATTCATGATTCATTCAAGGAGAAAATGGCTACGTACAATTTGATTCTCATGTCATCATTGATGGTGAAACATTGAGAAATACCACAGCTTTGTTTCCGGCACAACAAACAACACAGAAGACCTCTGGACACTAAAAAAGTTATCCAACTATAGTGCTTATGACATTCCACGTCGGTTTGACAGTTAATTGTTAATTGCTATGGACTACGCGCTATTTAACGCATTTTTTAATGCTTGGAATGTTCCAAATGTCAAAAAATCAAAATCTATACATTTTGATGTCAAAAAGCTGGGAATGATGGGATTAAACATTAGGTTAAAAATAAAAGCAAAATAAATAAAAATAAGAATTAACGTCAAGTATAAAGTATTGAATTTAGTTTTTTAAAATTTTATGATGAAATTTGGAATATCCAAAGAGATTTATAAAATTGCCACACCTATTATCCAACTTCAGACGACACTGGCAGATCTAAAAGAGGACAACATCGACGAATCCATCGAAATAATTTTGAATCTAAAATTATCCAAATCACAAACAGGTTTGGTTTGTATTTGTCAAGATATACTTTATTCTACGATCATGAACTTTACTGCTGTTGAAGTATATTCCAAATTCATCGAGCAATTGTCGCAGCCCCTTCCAAATATTTTACCATTGATAATAGCGAAACTATTTTTACCGGCAATCGATACACGTACTAAATGTGTGCATCTCAGAATGCTCAAATACTTTTTCGAACACAATTTGATCTCGTTAGATGATATTATTTCGGCTATTGCGAACTTCCCTATTCATCTTTCGAATCAATATCTCCTTTTCTTCTTTGCATTTGGAAGATTCATCGAAAGAAATCATCATGATATATTTAAAGAATTATGTTTGAATGTTCGTAAGTTACAGGGCTTAGGTCCAACTTTCTTAGACCTCATTAAAGTTGATTTCAAAGACATCATATCGAGATCATCCGAAAGTGACATGAAATGGCAACCAGTCGAAGAAAAGATTTTCTACGGTTATGTAAAGGACTCATACCAATACGCAGCTAGAAATAATGACAGACTTAGCATTAGGGCCGCATCCAAGAAGCATCTCGATGAGCTTGTCGAGTTCTCTCCGTTCGATCCTATTCCTTTCGATTCAAGAAAATGCACTCTTTGCCAAATCGCGGCTAGATGTGGCGCCTTCAAGACTCTGAGTTGGATGATGACGATGAAGGGAGCATTTAGGAGCCCAGATTCAAATGGAAACTCAACGGGTGCATATGCTGCAGTTAGTGGGTCTGTGAATGTCGTCAAAGCTATACATGACAGAATGATTGATGTGACAGAACATCTTCCAATAGCTGCAAATCACAGGTCAATACAAGCATTCGAGTACATTCTGGGGCTTATCGAGGATTCAATTGACAAACAAGAACTGCTGGACAAGAGTTTGCTCGTTTGCGCGGCAACTAACAATGTCAACGCTCTTCTCACTTGTCTGCAGAATGGTGCGTCACCGAAGACGAAGAACTGTGATGGTCAAACACCATTGCATTTGGCTGCAATGAATGATAACCTATTTGTAGTCAAAATCTTGTCAATGCTGCCAGAGTTTGATCCTAATGTTCTGGATGATGCACTAAACACTCCACTTCATCTTGCTGCTCAACAAGGAAACATAGGAGTCATCAATTTCCTCCTTAAACTTCCTGGATTGGACAAGAACATCAAAAACAGGTATGGAAAGATGGCAATCGATGCCACTCAAGAATAATTCGATTTTGTTTATTTATTTTCTAAATTATTTGTATTATCGCAATATTTGCACTAAGCTATTATTTATTTATATATATCAAAATTATTTTTTTTTTTTTGAGAGTTCGAGGTTGCATGCACACAATATCTATGGAATACAAACTGCAAAAATCATTGTCATGAGTAGTTTCTGTTGTAAAAAATCTACTTCTCTGACATCGAGAAATAATAACATTTCTTGGCAATTATGAATGGCCGACATCCTTAAGTGATCAAATATCATAAGCTATCTTTTACACTATAAGGATCGATAAATTTGGTGATACATGTTAGATTTTTCATTCAACTTTTTTAGAAGTTAATTTGACATGTAAATAGTCAAAAATTATGGATTTGTCGTGTAAAGCTATTCATCGTTTAGAATTTTTGCGATCATCGAATTGTCGGCCAAATTCGGATAAAAATAAAATATATAAAATACGCATTCAATTTCTTTAAATTTATAAAATGAGGTTAATGTCACTTTTATGATTTTCGCTTTGAAAAAAATTGATATTTCGAAAATAAAACAGCGAATCCTTTCTGTTGAGTGAGCGACAAAATTGATTTACGCATCGTATTTTTTCTTTAAAAAAATGAAGTGAAGTGACTCATTTCGAATAATGTCTCTTAAAACAAAGTTCCTCGGCTACGACGTCAAGAACCCACTGATGCCAGCGCCGGGCCCACCAGTCCGCGATGCAAAGGCATGCATAGACTGCATCAAGGGCGGCTGTGGTGTTATGGTTACTAAAACAATTTCCACGAAAGCTGCTAAAGTTCCAACTCCAAACATGTTTGAGCACAAGGTTCACAAGTATTTCTTAAATACTGAACTTTGGACCGAGTTGGAACCAGAACAATGGATTAAGTATGAGTATCCAAAGATCCGTGAGGCATGTAACAAGGTTAAGATGCCACTTGTTGTTTCTATGGGTTACACAGCTGAAGAGGTTGCTGAAATGGCACCAAAAGTTGCACCATTCGCTGATGCAATCGAGCTCTCCACACACTACATCTCTGATGATCCAAAGCCAATGCAGGATGCCATCAAAGCTGCAATCAATGGCAGTGGTGGCAAGCCTGTCCTCGTGAAGCTTTCTCCATTCAGAGATGCTCACAAAGCTGCTTTGGCCGCTGAACAAGCAGGTGCATCTGGCATCGTTGCTGTTAATTCATTCGGCCCAACACTTGCTCTCGATATTGAGCGCTTAGGCCGTTCAGTTATGGGATCAACCACAAAATACGGCTGGGTTTCAGGTCCAGCTCTTAAACCTCTCGCTATGCGCGTTGTTTATGATGTCTGCAAGACAGTAAAGATCCCAGTTATCGGTGTTGGCGGTTGCTCAACAGGCACTGATGCTATCGAGTTCTTAATGGCTGGTGCTTCTGGTGTCGGCATCTGCACATCAGCTATCGTCTCAGGTAGAGAGGCATTCAGCCGTATTACTGGCGAAATGATCGACTGGATGACACAACACAACATCAAGGACGTAAACCAGCTTGTTGGCCTTGCCCACAAGCAGGATAATACAAAGCAGACAAAGCCTCCAAGGGTTATTGAAGAAAACTGCGTTGGCTGCTCTCAATGCGAAATCTCATGCTGCTATGATGCTATCAAGGTCATTGATGCTGTTGCTCGCGTTAATGCAGAGAAGTGCTTCAAGTGCGGCCTTTGCTACTCACGCTGCCCGAATAAGGCAATAACAATCGACGAATAAACCCATGAATAGATTTCAAACACAGTTCATTACTATTACATAACTACAATTTTAATACCTACAATTCATGAATTTTTAATTTCATCAAATTCAAAAAAAAAAAAGAAAATGGTTAAAAATAAGAAAAGCACATCAATCTGATAGATCTAGTATATGTACAAACACTGTGTATTTCCATGGAGCGCGGTCAATATGAACTGGACATGAATGAATCCAATTGTGTGATGGTATGAAAATGGTTTTTTGCCCCATAATAGACGTTATACCTTGTTCAATGACATAAATTTTAGGTTTAGATTCTGAATTCCCAAAAAGGTTACTTCCTGGTGTGGATGAGCCATAATAGTAAATAGACTTTAAACTATTACAGTCTTCGATTATAAAACCTTCAGTTGAGATAGTAAAAGGATAAAGATTGCAAATGATGTAAATTTTCTTCAAATATGGACAAAATCCGATATAGAAACAATCATGACTCTTATCTATTTGAATATTTCTAGATAGAGTCAACTTCCTGATTGAAATTCCATCAATTGCTTGTGGTCGTAGTTTTGTAACTGATGAAGGGATTATTAATTCATCATAGAAGCCAGCAGCTTGGAGTAACTCGGTCTTTTGCTTGTTATAAAGACAAAATTGTTCATCATTACAAAAATTTGGATTTGAAGGACTAACAATAAATTTTTTCACATCTGTTCGTCCAAAAGCAACATCTCCATAAGAATTTAGCTTTGAGCCAATATGAATTTCCTTAAAACCATTATGTGGAAAGGCTAAACTTCCAATAGACTCTAACGATTCAGGTAAAGTCAATACATCTGCTGTAATGTTGTTAACATAGAATGCATGATCTTTGATTGTTGTGATTCCTTCAGGAATACCTGAAAATGAATTAATTCCACATTTATAGAATACATTTGCTGAAATTGTTCTTACTGGATAACTTACACCATTTATTATTACTGATTGACGAATTTTAAGATTTTTTGGGCAAGTTGCTTGCTTGTTTCCATTTCCAACACTTGCTGTGTTTGTTTGTGAATCAATGTAGTATGTTACTCCATCGTAATTTACAGACAAAAATCACAATTGAAAAACACAAAATGTTGCAATTAATCAAATATGCCAATTTAATAGCTAATATGTTATCCATATATGATAATAATATTAAATATTAAGTCAAAACAACTCTTGTATCATATTTCGTCATACAAAAGCTTCAATTTACATGCCAGATTTTTAGGGAAAATTTAACACATACTAAAAAGGATGAATCCCAAAGTAACATATAGGAAAAAAAAAAATAGTTGCTACAATCACGAAGATAACATCAGGATGACTCCTCATGGCATCTTTTGAACTGTCGCAGCTAGTTTATGCTGATCCAGGCTGAAATCGACTAGATTTTTGACTGTTTCCATACCAATTAACTTGTGTGTTTTGACACTTTACAATGGCAGATTTAGCACTTTTTTTTCCAAAACCTTATCTATATTTTTTGTTAAGAAAATAATCGTTTATGTGATGATACTCATTATTATGTATTATTAATTGAATATTTAAATTGAAAGGACAATACGGTTTCTGTTGAATATAATCGTAGTAATCGAAATATTATTGCTAAATAATATATGATTTGAATAATTCACATTTATTTTTGTGGGTAAATTAAGGTTCCAAAATTTTTCAAAATGAATCTGAGCGTCACAGCTTTGCGCGTGACCCAGTTCATACAGTCATCACCGTTCATCACTGATGCCGGTAAACGAAATATTTTCGTCAATAATGGATACTTTTCGAAGTTTTCGAGTCCATTCATGGATAAATTCACATTAGAAATTTTACCTTCAAAAATCTCTTCATCCAAATTCGATCACTTTATGAAATCTGTAGTCAAAATCGATAGCGAAAGCATTGTTGCTAATAAATATTCAACAACTTTCAAGCCTGATGATAAAGACAAAATTATAACCTTTCATAAATGCATATTCGATCACTGCAGCAATCCAGAATTTGGTGGCGCAATCTATATCAAAGATACTGCTTACCAAATGAATATCACAGGAACATCGTTTTCATATTGTACTTCTGGAAAAGACGGAGGTGCTATTTACTCTATAATAAATAACACTAAACTGAAGCGTGTTTCATTTTCAAAGTGTAATACAGGATTATCCTGCTCGTATCAAACTTTTCTCATTCATCTCGTTGGACAAGGCGAATCAGAAAATATTCAGATATCTGACAATGGTGATTCAGTAGAAAAAGATTCTTTCGTGACATTCAACATGAAACGTGGAAATACAATTAACAAACAATATAATGTCACAAATAATGTCGTTTATTCATATGGTGCGGCTTTGACTTCAACATTATCGAAGAATTCATCATTTGTCATGATGTATTCCAATTTTATTAACAACAGATGCCAGGAAAGAGAATTATTCTCTTTTTATCATGGAAATCGCGACTGCTCACTTAAATTCTCTAATATCGTTAAAAACTCGGGAGGCATTCAATCCTTACTTATAACAAGCGTAGGAAACTGTCACGTTACAGTTTATGGATGCGTTATCATCAAAAACAATGTTGCAACACTTTCCATCATCAATGATCTTAATCTGATCCTCTTCGAACGTTGCGCCGTTGATATGGAGCAAGTTCCGCCTAGAACTGTTCATCATATCGAATGCACTTTCAAACAAGAAGATTTTCCAACTATTCAGATAGTGAAATAATTTAAGTTTTATTTATGCGTTTGTTTGTATATATTGTTTAATAAATACTAGATTTCGAAATTAAATTTTTGAAAACATCACCTAGCCAATACATTTAAACTTAATCAATCATGAGTTAGTGTCTAATTTCTCGTTTTTATAGTTGTTACATCGAAAAATTTTAGAAATCTATTCTTAGCGATAATGTTCGTTTAAATGCAATTCTTAATGTCTTCCAACGTTAAAACAAATATTAATTATATAATTCATGAAGTTAAGTTATCTTTTGAAAGAGAACAGAAATCTAAAGTTTCGACTTTTATGAGAACATCATCACATGTCCTGATGTTTCCATGAAAGTCAAATCAAACACATTATTTCAATATCCAAATAACCATCAAGAAGCATAGGATGATGAAAGACGTGTCACTTTTCGTTTTAGAAACCTTATTCTACAAAACATGTTCTTCGAAAAACGAAAGAATGGTTTTTAGAACATCCCTAACGCATCATATTCATGAGATATTTATAAGGTATATATTAATTATACATTCATGAGGATTTATGTTGAGAAAGGAATAATCCCCTTCAATAATTTTTATGACCCTGCAATAATTAAAACATTGCAGAATGAAGTACTTACATACTTCAATCCAAAACAGCCAAAAGATCCTGCAATGTATTTCTCTTGAGGAGATGAACCAAGAAGGCATGGTGCTTGAAATCTTCAGGAATTATGCACAAGTGCTGCAAATCGAGAAAAAAAATCAGGAAGTCCAAATAACAAGGCAGCAATTGTACCCATTTGGCGTAGAAATCAGACATGTTGTTCGTATTGGCAGCCATTTGGCCGTTATTACTAACAATTGCGAGTTATTGATGACTGAATCCACTCCTCCTTTCAAGAGGGTCTCATATCATAAGCTTTATACAGGAAACACGCCAACGAAGAAGCCAATAGCTTACTGTGCAGCCTCAACAAACGGCGAATATATGGTTTGTTGCGGCTTCCATGACCAGGCTATTGTAGCCTCGTATGACTCTGAGGACAACCCGAGCTTGAAGACTATATCACTTCGCGACGATTTCATCATTCACAGCGCAATTCCAACAATAAATCCGGACATTTTCGCCTTTTTGATCTCAACATTAAACACAAAACATAAATACATCATTAAGATCGACGTCAATGAAGCGAAATTAATCGAAAAAAACGATGTTCCTGAAGATTCTCGCGAATTAATCGCTGTTTTCAATGGAGAAGGCTATGCACAGCATTATTTGTTCACAGATACTAAATTTATTGCTGGTGTTTTCGGTGATAGATTCGAATTCGACATTCCTGCTCCTGTGGCGTCATATTTCTCAAATATGATGGGAGAACTTGCTTTTCAGTTGACAAATGGACAGATATTCGTATGCAAGCCGCCAGATAACAGCTATCCACAATACACAATCACAGATCGTGGAAAGCTTCCATTAATTTCGATTTTCTGTCCTTTGCCAAACGACCTTCTTCTCTGCGTCGCTGAGCATGGTGATGCCTTTGTAATTCAGATTTCGCATACATCTGGTTTATCAAATAGCTTTAAATTCGATATCTTTCCAAAAACTCAGATTCCGCTCATTCCTGTTATATCTCACGCCCAGTTTGTTGGAAGAAACATGGTCGTCTGCAGCGGTGTCGGCCAAAACACAAACATTTTTACAATTAGAAACACGATTCCAAATCAATATACTCCAATTACTTACGATCGCAACCAGTTTTCTAGGGCAAATTGCTCGATATTCACTCAAAGAACAACACGGCCTAATGAATTGCTGCAATTATTCAGATTAGAAGGAGATATTACAATTGTTTCAACACCAAAGGCTTCTGTTGTCATTTCGCAGAATCGCCTCAATATAATGTCATCACGAACAATCAAAGCTGGTATTTTCAACAACGAAAACATTCAAATTCATCAAAAAGGAATCATTTGCTTCACATCCGGCAAAGAATGGATGAGCGAGAGCGAAATTTCTTGCGCAGAAATCGGTACTGATTCAATTGTCATTGGAGAACCAGGTGGTCGCGTTGCATTATTTGATCAAGATCTCAAAGTCAAAGCAATAACAAATATTCCTGGTGCAAGGTGCTTCTGTTTCTGCAGTGATATTCTCGCTGTTGCATCAGATGCTGAAAATAAGACAGCTACGATTACTTTATATTCGAAAGATCTCACACCAAGCGACAACGTCTTGCAGCCCAACTCGACGGTCAACTCCATGGTATACATTGAAGACCAGCAAGCTCTATTTGCCTCAGCGATGAGTGGAACAGTCTACAAATACATGTTCGATAATAACAACGGCATGATGAACCTTCTCACACAGCAAATTCTCACAGCGAACACAGCGCCGACACTCATCAAGTTCCACGAGTCAGTTTTGATCGTCGCGGACAGAGTTTTCTATTTCACGGGCGACGAACTTCTCGCGATGAGAATCGACGTCGAAGACATTGTCGCCGTCGCAGAAAATCCAGGCAATCCAAGTACTTTCTACGCGTTGACAAAACAAGAGCGTCTCATAGCTGTCGAAGTGAAGAACCCAGAGCAAGACGTGCAGAGAGATCCATTCCCTGTCGACTGCCAGCCGCGCAGAGTCATCGTCGACGGAAACAGAGCGTACGTGTTGTGCAGGTCAGGAAAAGGCACTGACTTCAACTCATCCATCGTCGTTGTCGATAATGATGCATCATACGAAACACTGCCGACAAAGAGATTCGAGAGAGGCATCGAGATTACTTCCATCGCTGCTCTTCCTAATAATAACATCGTTGTCTGCTGGAACAACCCGCTCGAGAACACGTGGAGCCTGACAAAATACGACTGCACGAACCCGACAAACTTCCAGGAGGTAGTCACTAAAAAGAATCCAGGGTTATGCTCGCCGTGCGCAATAACATATCTGCCGTCGATGAACCTGCTTTTGTACAGCAAAAACTCGGATCACCCGACATTATACGGAATGAATGCCGACAGGCCTGTAGATACCGGAATATTCAAACTTTCGTTCACGGCAATTTCATTACTGACGGTTACAAACAACACTGTTTGGTGCGCGTCTGCTTCTGACAGAGTTTTCGCGCTCAAGATCACAATGAGGGATGGAAAAGTCTACTACAACATTTCAGCGGAAGCAATGCCGAGACAGGCGACAGCTATAGTAGGTTTGGACGACAACTCCGTTGCAGTCGGAGACAAATTCGGCGGAATCACAATCCTAAGGTTAAGCGACGACTTCGCTGTTGACACTCCTTGGAAGTACGCGAACAACAACTTCGGATCGATAGCTCTTCTTGAGACAAGTACTAGTTCCGGAGAATATAAAAAGGCTTCATTGCCGATAGGCAGAATCGACAGAGTTGCCTCATTCATGGTCGGCGAAATGGTCACATCTATCATGGTCCTCCCTAAGTCGAACACAGTATACTACACAACACTGCTCGGCCAGATTGGCGTGCTCATTCCGATATCCAATGAAGAAGAGTTCAACAATTTGGCTTCAGTCGAAACGCAGACAGAAAAAGCTTGCTCAAACACATTCGGTTTAATGTATCCTAAGGCGATCGACAGCGGAAGGATGGGCATCCTCAACTGCGACATGATCGAGATGCTCAGCGAACTGGATGACTACGACCAGGAAAGAATTGCAAACGGTCTCAACATCAAGAAGGAATGGGTTATTGGCCTTATTTGTAGATTGAAGGCTACTGCCAAATTCTAATTTTATTTTTATATTATAATAATGTCATAAAATTTAATATTTATATTAATTTTCAAATTAAAGGATTTTATCATGCAACCAAAAAATATGAATTTCATATAAAAATTATGAAATTTTCCAAAAGCATTTCATATTAAATTGGAAAAATGAAATTGATTTTAATTTAATTTCATAATTCAGTGAGCATTATTGGGGAAACGGTTGAATGGCATGAAATATTACTAATTTATTACATTTCTTTGGATATTTGTTAATATTAATTGTTATTTTTCAATAAAAACAATTTATTTGTGATTTCATTAAAAATCAGTAAAAAACAAATAATTTAACAACAACACAACATACAAATTTATATAAAATCATTAAAAAATCAAATATAAATTAAAAATCGTCTATAGGCTGACCTCTATGCAAATTCCTTGTCTTTTTCTTTTTCTGCAAGAACACGAATATTAATATGATGAAAAGAGCTGATGTTGAAGCTGTTAAAGCGAAAACGCCAGATCCTCGAATATAACTTGTGTAATGTTGGTATAGGATCTTTCCACAGCTTTTAGACTTGCTTTCTGTGCATCTGTCGTTTGGATTTTCCGCATGTTTATTGAGCCCGCAGCATCTGAATTTATTTTCAACAAAACGTAATTTTGGAGAGTTTAGAATGCTATTCCACTGCGAGCCCATGCCATAGAAGAATGCTTTCGGATCTAAAATCCAGTTAATCGCGTAAAATCCGTTGAGAAATGTTAAAACAATGCAAATTAGAATGTAGATATTCGAAAACTGTTTGATTTCTGTGTAATAATATAATTTGTGTAGCATTACAACTATTGAAAATGCAATAAGATCAAATAATGGTATGAATTCCGGAATTCGAGATAAGAAATATATCCCAGAATCCAATAACCAACTCTTTGTCATTACAATGCATAGTACATCAGCCACCATGTTAAACATGGCGATTAATGTAACTAAAATATTTAAATCCATGAATATGAAAAATTGTCACTTTTAATATGAAATGTTTGTAAATTAGTTTACATGTCAAAAATATAATCTCATGAATTTTTCAAGATTTGACAACAGGATATATTCATGTATTTGAAATGAAATCGTCAAATTCATTCTCATATTCCTTGGACAATTTTTTGAATGCATGGTAATCGAGATAATGTCACGCTTCCGATTCTTGCACAGAAATCAAGATAACAAAGATCTCTCCGACTTTGATGTTCCATGCGAAAATCCAGAAAAATGCTTTTTTCGAATGTTTCAGATTCAAAAAAAAAAAAAAAAATAAAAAGTCTGGCAGCCGCGAATCTACTTCTGTGTTCAGCTAATATCCAGCAAATACAGTAAATTAAAAGATGACTGTTGTTGGATATTAATCTAAATCGTTTTCGCTCTAATTAATGCTTGCAACAGCTTTTACTGAATCAGGTGTCAACTGATTGAAATAATTAATTCATCTGTAAGCATCGAGTGTGAAAATTACTATGTTATATCGAAGATCTTGGTATAAGCATCATTTCTGGTAGAATGCGGAATATCTACTACATGTTTGTAGATGCTATGCCATTCATCATCCTCTAGATGTTATTTTAGAATAAATCAACATCAAGAAGAAAAATTTTTATTAGAATGACGTTATACTAGTTTCCCTATTTGACAAGAAGTGTTTTAACTCCTTTTTTTCGTTTTTAGCGACCAAAATTGAAGCATCTGCTATTCTGGAATGCCCTCCTTTTGACTTGCGCAGTTGATACACTTCTATTTGACCTATGTACACATGTGCTTGTTAAAAATCAAATCTTTTGTTGAAATACGAATTAAGTTGCCAATATCAAATATGGTAGAAGTATTAAGTCTCAAGCTTCGTTAGGTTGTTTACTGCAAGTACATATCAATTTTTTCTATTCACTTATTTTTTTCAAATCTCTGATTATTTCAGAAGTCTCAGACACGGCGACTCAGCTCCGCTAAGTGTCTGGGACTTCTACTACAACACAGAATATCTCGGCAATGACTACAAATTCGTCACAAATGCAACAGTTTCTGCAAACAAATCTGAAGCTTTCGTTTATTCATGCATATTTCACGATATGACATCAGGAAGCATTAGTTTTCGTGAAAATGGAATCAAATTCCTCCATTCTTTGTGCTTTTATGATAAATGCCGGAATTCCAATTCTGGAGGTGCTATTTACTTTTATTGCGAAGGTTCCATTGTCCAGCACCGCTTCTGCACAAGAAATACATACGTTACACAGAATTTTGGCTTCCATTCTTACACAGATTTAAAATCTCACAGTAATTCACATAATATTGTTGTTGAAAGTTCAATTTCTAACTGTATACAACAATATAATCAAAGAACTATTGTTTTAAGTTACGGCAGCATTGGAATATTTTCGTCGAATATTTCTCAAAATAGAGCATCATCCTTTTCAGGTGCTATTTTGCATTTTGCAAAAGGTATTGGAGTAGTAAACTTTTCCACGTTCGAAGGAAATAAAGCAGTACAAGGATACATATGTTTAGGCCATTACATCTCAACGTATAAAGACTACATGTGCAACTTTGTTGGAAATGAGCAGTCAGTAACTAGCTATGGAAGTATCAACATAAATGGAGAGCTCACCGTCGAAAATTGCACAGTTCTTGGACCATATGGATACGGAACAGCATTTAGTGCTTCTGGTGGTAAGTTGTTTATCATAAACTGCCATGTTGACAAATTCTCTACATATTCAGGATCTTACTCAACAACAGGAATCAAGAATATAACTATTCTTAATTCTCTTCCCCATTTGTCTACATATGAGTGCGATGCTGCGAATTCATTTGGGGAAGATAAGTTTTTTCACTTTAGACAAAAAATTATATCATTCAACCTTTACCGACCAAATCTATTTACGATATATGAATGCATCATCATTGCATCAGACTAAGTTACATAAGACAGCATCATATTAAATAAAAAATATAAACTGCTATAAATAGAGCGTCAAATGAATCGTTAGAATCAATCTGATTCCAAAAATAAACAGTTCGAACATTATTAAATCAAATATGCGGAGTTTCACAAGCTTTGTATTATGCTTCAAATAATGGTTATCATGTTATTATCAAACTCTCTTACAGTTCCTGAATTATACCTCAAAACAAAAGGCAGTAAAAACAGAACAGCCTTGATGTGTGCTTCAAATAATTGTCATCATAAAATTGTTCAGCATCGCAATTAATGGAATAAATGTAAATGCAAAAGAAAGTAATTATAGAACAGCTTTGATGTGTGCTTCAATAATTGATCATCATGAAGTTATCGAACTCCTTCTCAATGTTCCTGGAATGTGGAATAGCTCATAACAGAAACCATTAATCAATTATTTATTTTGAGGAAACTATTATTGTTTTTCTAGCAGACGAATTTTGTATGTTGGAAGCATAATTATGGGATAAAACAATATAATAATATTTACTCTATAAAAATATATATATAAAGAAAACTCAGTTGAGTGTCCATGTGTTCAAGTCTAATTTCTTACAAATCTTTGCTTCTTCAGCATCTCTTGCATAACCAGCCATAAATGTTACTGATTTGCTGATTGATTGGCGCAGTTCGGGCCTGCGTGTTCCTAGCGAATAAAGGAACGAAAGGATGAAAGCTATCTTAGATTTGCGGCCCGTTCCAATTGCCTGTGCTATTGACTCAGCAATCTCATCTGGAACGAAATATGAGCCGTCTTTTTCTTTCCTTGACAAGAATTCTACCAAATCTTTGAAGAACTCTTTCTGCAACTGTTGACATGATGCGATCAATAAAACAATATATCCCTGTCTTTCTCTTTCTTTCTCCGAAACAACAAACTGCCTCAGCTGTTCTTCGTTCATCTCTTCTTCCTCTTGATTCTCATCTTGTGGCTTTTCTTCTGTTTTTTCTTCTTGCTGCTGTTGCTTTTCGACTATAACTGTTCTCACGAGTTTTTTCTCGATGAGTTTGAATAAATCTTGCTGGAAGTCTTCTGGCTTTTCCAGTTCGATCAGCTTCATCAGGACCTTTTTTGATGGATGCTCTTCCTCGATGTAGTAGTTTATCAGCTTCTTGAAAGCAATCGGCTGCATTTCTTTGGATATCTCCACCGAGCACAATTCGAGCGGATCTGCGTCGTCCAAGCAACCTGGAGAAGGAGTTCCTCCTACAATGGCTAAGAGCGTTCCAGATCCTTTCATTTCAGCTAGGTAGCCACGGACATCTTCGACGCTGGAAGGATCTATAGCCAAAAACTTTGCAACTTGCATGTTTTTCTTGATATTCACGTTATCGAAAGGCCAGCCGCATTTGCGGACGAATTCAACGAACGGTTGGATATTTTCTATTGGGTTGAGCATGTTCAGCTCTGTTAAGAAGCCGCAGAGCTCGATTAAAGCGTTGTGGCCGTCATCAAATTGAATCTTTGGAAGAATGATGACCAATTCGCTGAGAAGATCTTCTATCATGTATAAAATGTCTTGTGTTAAGATGCATGTGCTCGAAAAACGCTTAGAAAATGTAGAATTATCTTTTGGAAATAGAACTGGAAAATTGAGAGTTGAATGCGGTTCTGATGGTAAATATTTGCGCTTAGATGCGAAAATGTGGATGATTTTTGTCATTGGCTTGATTATAATCGAAAAAACTTTTGGATTTGGCGAAGATTTGATTAACAAAGGGAAAATTTGGAATATTGGGAATATGGGCTGTAAATTATGAAGTGTTGAGACTCTATCAAGCAAATTTGCCGCTAAATTTTTGCTGATTTCACTATTTGCAACTGCAAAAACCGAAATATATCTGCAAATAGTAGGAACAACTGGTAGCATTATATCGTTGAATCTATTGAAGATCAATTGAATGAGATTTTGAGTAATTTTGCGAACTTCTTCAGATGATGAGTTATATTTTCTCATAAGCGATGTAATTATAGTGCCAGAGTTCTGAACAAACAAACCTGGAGATTTCGTGATGATATTTTGAATTCCCAAAAATCCCTGAACAATTTTCTTCTCTGTGTCATGATTTGTCATGTTAATTAAGTTGTTTAGCTGTTCTATTGTCGGTCCGTCGCTGACAACTTGTGTGTTTTCGAATCTGGCATCTTTTAATAATTTGATTTTCGCTGTTTTAAGGTCAATTTTCGTATGACTGAGATGCTGGTGCTTGCCCCTGCCAAGGGTACTCTTCCTATGCTTAAAATCTCCCTCTTTCTTCTTAGAACTCTTGTTTAGGTTGACTTTCGGCATTTTTTTGGAGAAGACAAAGAAAAGAAAAAACTCGATTTTAGCCAAAATTTATCATTATTTATATATTACTCACATCCATGGACCTATATATGAAATACTGATTCATTTTTATTTGATTTTTGCAAATGATATGAGTTTGCTTATATATGACTATATAACACTCATATTATTTAATTTCAGGCATAATGAAGCAACTATACCGGTCTTTCTTGCTGATCACAACATATCAAAATTAAACTTCGTGAATATGCTGATTCATTATGTTTTGCTTTTTAAAATTCACAGAAAACTATAGTTTTCTTCAAAGCTTCAATATATCGTTCACTATCATCCACAAAAATATCATCAATGGACAAAATAACATTATTGTTAATCTGTAGTTTATTATCTTGGCAAACAAGTATTGTTACATGTAACAAATATACATTTGGTAGAAATGTGAGTGGTCTCTAATGGATACTTATCCTATATATTGTTTTGTTTATTTACTAAAAAAAAATTTCTTGCTTTGACTTGGTGGAATTTGATGTTGAATTTCCACCATTAATAGATTTTTTCCCTACATAAGCGTGTCAATAGATGCCTCATATCTATGTTGTTCGCATACCAATAGTGTGCAAATCCTAAGTCTATTCTATTTGCATAAAAATCATGTTCTTTATAAAGGTTCTGACATTTGTCAAATATTCGCCAGGTTAATAATTGAGGTCTAATTGTATATGTGATTCGAACTGAACCAACCTAGTAGGTAAATATGATAGAGTACTATACACTCTAATAGCATGAGAGAAGCTGAATCTTGTTATACGCAACAAGTTGATATTATGAAATATTTTCTTGGTAAATTTTTTAAAAAAATTGGTGAAAAAAATTATGGAAGTTCACTTTTTTTGATGGATGAAGACCAAGTGAATGACGAAGCATCTAAATCAGACTCAGAAAAGTCAATAGAAAGATCAGAAGCTACTTCAGATCACGAAAATGATACAGAAAATCAAACTGAGAAACAAAAGAATTCTAAATCTTCGAGCAATTCTTCACCAAAAAGGGTAAGGAAACAGGTTTATAAAGAATATTCGGAAGAAGACTCCTATAGTGAAGAGGAAGAAGATAAAGAATATACAGTCGAATATATTATTAAACATCGTAAAACTAAAACAGGATTCGAATACTTTATAAAGTGGGAAGGATATGATATGGATGAGTGCACGTGGGAACCCGCTTCAAATTTCAATGACGAAACAATTTTGAAAGAATATTGGAAAAAATACAATGAAAAACAAAAAGAAGAGCAGACCAAATTAGTAAAACAACAAGAAAATACGAAAATAAAAGAACACAAACCGGAAAAAGAACAAAAATCACATCAAACACCTATACAATCAAAGTTATCAGATGATAACAAGAAAGTACACCTAGAGGAAATCAAAGGTATTATCAAGAAAGAGGGACAAATATACTTTTTATGTACTGTAGGAGGAAAAGATGAAATAATTTCAAATCATATAATGAGAAAGAAGTATTCAACCCAATTAATAGATTTTTATGAGTCAAATATTAAATTGACGGAAGTTGTTAAAATAGAATCAAAATAAAAAAATTGTTTATTTCTTAGTAATCGAAATTTCACATCGTCTACGTCCGCGTAATTTGTTTCTTTAAGATTAATCGCATTATTAAAAAATATTTTCATAAAAATATTAAAATCAAAAGTCATTGAAATAAATATTATCTACATTCATATGATTTATATCTTTAAGATCAATCGTTTAGCTAAAAAAAAATAAAATAATATTTAATAAAAAAATCATTAAAACTCAGTTTATCCACACTCATATGATTTACTTCTCTGAGATTAATCGCATCATTAAACAAAAAATATCAAAACAGTCAAAAAAATATTTAATAACAAAAATCATTAAAATTTGCATTATCTGCATTCATATGATCTATTTCTTTATGATCAATTGCAATAATGAAAAAAAATTTCATAAAATAATTCATAACAAAAATCATGAGTAAATTTTAGGACAAATATTCATTATTGGTCTTATACTATTGAACGATATCTTCTATTTCATTGTAATATCCCCTTTTTATTTTGTTTAGGCCCTTTATTTTTTAATATTTCTCATGAATGAAGGGAGTAATATGGAAGTTAAGAAGAAAGTTGTGTGGAAACCAAAAGATAAAAACAAAAGAGTAAATGCTACAATGGTAGAAATCGAAAAAGATGCAGCACACGCAAATCAAGTTTTTATTTATTACTTAAATAAGCATCAGCAGCCCAAATGCAAATGGGTGCCCGCTAGTGAAGTGATGCTCGCTGTAAAACACGAACATTCTAAAACGAAAAATACAAAACAAACAGAACAAAGATTAATCAACTCAATGTTCTTAAATAATAGCAATGATGTAACTTTCTTATTTGATACATCGGAATGGGAGATGAATGATCAATGTTTGATTGATCCAAAATTTCCGAAACGCCAAGAACAAAATATTACATCTGTAGATGGAAATACTGACAGATTCGGTAGGTTTTACTGGTCAATTAAGTATCAAAATCGCACGAATGCAAAAGTTATTCGCGAAACACCAGATGATCCACCGGAGATGTTCATTCACTACATCAAATCTAATCCAGATAAATTCGCAACTGAATAGAAATGAAATATTATATGAAAAAATAATTTGTTTGTTTTTGAATAAAAATTATATTATATTTCTAACATTTAGATGATAACATTCAAACACTAAACAATATTTTATTAAAACATCATTAAATTGAAGAAATTTTTCTCCCTGAATATGTTTTTATGCTCTTTTCTAAATTAGAGCTTGTAGTCTTTCCAGGCATTGATTCTTCCGCAAATTGGACATCAAAACTGAAAGCAATTGTTCGATCTAAGTATTTTGTGCTGAGTCTTGACATTCTATCAACGAGGTCATACGGTATGAACCAATATCCACATGTGTCATCGACATCAGGAACTGTTGCTGGCTCGAAAATATCATTTAATCTTTCAACTGCAGTATCTTTGATGATAAACAAAGAAACATTTGTGCCATTTAGGTGGGCAATTGCTGGATAACCTCCATAATTCAAAGAATTGTGATGTGGGTCAGATGGAATCTGAATCAATGAATAACGATCTTCTTTTGAACAATATGATTCATCAATGCATTTTAATTGTGTAGCAGGAACGGATCTCACAGATTCGCTCGTTGAAGCAATTGCTGGGCATTTATTAAAATCTAATTTTTCTTGTAAGCATGATAAGTTGACTCCAAGCCAGTTCTTGGAATCTCTATAGTTAGGACATAGCTTAAAAGCATCTGCAGACGTTTGATCTCCAAGATAATAATTAATTGAATTTCCAACAGTTCTGGATAATGTTGACTTGGCTATGAAGCCACCAGCAGGATATTTCATATAATCAACACTTAATTTGCCTTGAGATGAAACGAATGTGTCTGAATATCCAACAATTATGAAATTCATTGGTTCTCCTGCTTGAATTTGATCCGGAACGAAAAATTCTCCGGACATTGTATATGATCTTTCCGTTGTTACGCTGCAATATGAAATATCATTTGAAATTGAGCCTGGGCAAATTATTGTTTTTGATTTGCATTGTTCGGACGAATTATCAGTGCATTTTGTATATTTCATGTTAAGTGGCTCGGGCATTGAGAACAAAACTGGTTTTTTATATTTATATAATAGTAATTTGATATCTTTAGCATTCATTGCCCATCCATTTGTAGATACACTATATTTGATGTATTCTTTAGGATTGGCTTTGCTACAATCGTATTTTCCACTGGATTTCGGACAATTTGATGTTGGAATTAATCCTTGTTTGAATTCTGGTGAATTTTTGAGTAAATCTGGTATCAATGCAATGGGATATCGACCATTAGCATCTGAAGAATTGTAAAATTTGCACGCTTTTGATGGATTTTGCTTTTTACATTCTTTTGCAATCATTTCTTTTAGATATGTTTCGGAAAATTCGACATAATCATTAAGATTCGGTGAATATCCTTGTTTTGAGGACTGATAACGATAATTCATTTCCATTAAAGAAACGAAATTATCAATCCATGAGAATTCGTATGATTCGAGGTTTTTAACAGGCGTATCAAATAATTCTTCGATGGAATAAAACTCTGGTTTATCGTAACTATTGATTTCGATTGGAATTTCTGCTTTTGGCTGTGTTAACATTGCTATTATTGCAGCAATAACTGTAATTAAGCATGTTAAAGATACAATGACAATCAAGTTTGCTTTAAAATACTTAGGAGAGAAAAGAAACATAATTTTAAAATTTGACATTCAATTTTTACATGTCAAAAATGGAAATTTTTATTGCAAATGCTTCTTCAGCCCAAATTTATGATTTTCTATTCTTCAAAAATCGTTTTTTCAATACAATTTTCTACATTTTTATTTTTAAATTATCTCAAAAAATGCATTTTTCTCAAATTTTGCAGTTTTTTAAACGATAATATAAATTTTTAAATAATGGAAAATGAATTATAATACGAATGGGTTATATTTCTTTACACAAAAGGCATTTTCATCAAAATTATATTTTGCGAAAATAAATTTCGAAAATCAGAAGATTTAAACCGTATAGAACAATAATTTACAAACAAAACATGGTAATAACAAAACAAAAAAATTAATCATATCAAATATAATTAATACTTAATCGTGCAAATGTTTCCATTAATAGAATCGTTAAATTTCTGTGGGAATGACCGTTTCCCGTGCAGCATTGCATCTTCTTGTCTACCTGTATAGAATCTTGTTGCTAAGACTCTTGTATAGTATCCAGGATCAAAGCCGCTCTCGTATGGCTTCTGTTTTGGCGGTGGCTCGATTCCATGCGCTTCATTAATAATTCTTTCTAATCTTTCTTCTTTTCTCTGTCTTTCTTTGTAGCGGGTATGTGGATCCTGGATTCCTTTTCGAGAAACGATGATTGTTGGGACTTTATTTGGAGGCAGAGGCGACCGAATTGGAACTGGATTTTTATCTGATTCTCTGATTGTTTCTTCTTTGTATTTTAGATATTTCTCGTATTTATCTTTAGACATTGCCTTTGTGATTCTCATTTGGAGAGGTTTGAAGAAAAATTCTTCTTGTTCTTGTTGAAGCTGATTGTATTTCAGGTTTCTCATTTCGTCGTATGCTTTTAGTCTGTTATTTAATCTAGTTATTTGATTAACATCGTCATTTATTTGGGAAAGAAGTTTTGATTGTTTTATTTGCTCTTCTTTCTTTTTTCTTGTTCGATTCGACCGAGATGAATCAATCTCATATGGCTCTTGGACATTCCTATGCCGCCTCCTATCAGCAAATCTCGGATTTTTCGTTGGTTTGAAATCTTGTTCTGGCTCTTTGAGCTGTTTTATTGTCGGCATCTGGAATATCAGCGGTGGTTTACCATCAACGAGCTCAAATATCGTCTCTTGATCAGTAACATTCTCTATCATTTCTATTCTCTAACGAAAAATGTACGTTTAGAAAATTTTCAAATTCGAAAATTGGGTTTTTCCGGATTTTAAAAGTATTTCTAATCCTTTTTAGTGTCATTATTAATGATTTTAAATGCAAATCAGCGATAAACATAATGTGTAGCATGATTTAAAGACTCTTTGTAAAGTATTGTGTAAATTGCATTTCTCTGGTTTAAGTTATATATAGATAGGAGTGATGAGTCTTAATATAATAAATCCAAACTTGTTTGACTCTTAACATTATGAATGAACATCGAAATAAACAAAGAATCAAGCTAAATGAAGTAGTACATTATCATATTCATATCATTTATATAGTATTACATATATGAAGAGATATAGAATATATTCAATCATGATGCTCTTTTTGAGAATTATACATAGTACAAGTTGTGTCATGGCATCGTTAGCGTATATCACAATGTTATGAAGAAAGTAATTCAAAGAATATGTTTACTACCATTATATGCATGCAAAATAGCATTATTTCGAAATTTTAAAAATCATGTTTTTTTTTGTGTTTATGGCCTCAGACAGCTTTGTTGGCTCATTTTATCATACATATGATGTTATTCATGATTTAGCCAATGTTTTTGTAATCTCGAAATTTTGAAATATCGATAATGAAGTTTGACTATTTTAAAATATTTTGGTTAGATGTAAAAATGCAAATTTTTCTGCTTTAATCATATGTTATCGATTGATTTTGATATTCAAATTTAATTAATATCGTCCAAATCTAATGGTAGCTTGCTCAAATCAGATAAAAACTTCTTAACTTTGATATAGTCATGATCTGCTGAATTCTGAGTTAATATAAAATTCCATGACTAAACAAGTCAAATACATGAAAATTTCAATATAGAAAGCATATTTATCAAACAAATAAAGACACAAAAGATTATTTCAAGAAATAAACACGAATGATAAGTCCAGTGATAGTAAGGCAAACAATCAGATGTATAACAGCAACCCATCCAACAGCATCTTTAAGTCTGAATGCCTTTAAGTATAATATTGGAGGAAGAATTAATGCCATGATTGAATAAGTAATTGAACCAATGAGTTCGATAATATGATCATAACCATTAGTATAGAAGTGATCGATTGCAGCGCAAACGAAGAGCACCATTATAATACCAACAAATGTGCAAAGACGATTTACATCTTGTGAGAATAATTGGATGATTTGCTTTGAAGCTATAATAAGGTAGCCTGCATTAGTGATTAAAAGATTGATTAAAGAGCAAATTTGAGCAACTAACGTGATCGGACTTTTTTGATCTAACCAGTACAAGAAATCATCATCGGTTTCTCCCCAAAGAATGAAGTGAGAGAATAATCCAATGGAAAAGTTAACAATTGCAACAACGAAGGTTGATGAATAAACAATATTGAAAACGTAAGATTGCGTTGTCTTTTTAAGAGTTGTAGCTACATTGCAAATGAAAGGCTGTCCCCAGAAAAGAGTTGTGAAGAACGAAAATGCTTGAACGAGTCCCCAAAAACTATTTGTTGTTAATTTGAACTTTCCGCTAGGATCAAAGCCGTCTTCCTTGTATGACATGACGAAGTTGTAGATTGTTGTGGAGAGGAGAATCAAAACAGCTATGTTTCCCCATATGAAATACCATCTTAGACTTGCAAATCTGCGAACGAAAACAAATGGGACGGTGCAAACTGTTACTAGGAAATAGAAAATGAAATAGTTGTTTGCAAGGATGGAACCCTGGCCAAGGTGAGGTACAGCGATCATATGGAGTGTATTCTTGATTGATGAAATGTTCGTGATTCCAGAATACAAGAGTGTGATAATATATATGATCCTTACGATCTGATGACCACCACCGAATGTGTCTTTTACGATTTCTGCGTATTGGTTGCCGAAATTATATCTCCATGTACTGATGAAGAGATAGGAAGCAATAATATTTAGGATTGCTGCAAGCACACACATGCATGCAACATTTACAACACCATAAATAAATATCTGGTCGAAGAAATTAGCATCATTTCCTGTCATCATGCATAACATGATAGATATTGCTGAAACCCAGGATATCGGGTGCGGATCTGGTCGGAACAACTCGCGCTCACCTCCAGTTGTGAATTTGTAGTCTTCTAGGAGCATATCTCCTCCAATCATTTTTTCAAAATAAATTCTAACTAACGAACTTTTGAAGTATTGTTTGTTTATATATAGGAAAGACAGTGAATATAAAAGGGAGTTCATTTTACGAACAATTCAAAAAAGCATTCAATTGCGTGAGAAAAATATTTTCGTGATCTTTCGGGAAATTGATTATTAACATTAAAGAATGAAAATGCAAAATATAAAATAAAGCAATCATGGGTAATGTTGTTATTATTACGAGTTCGAACAATAGTATGGAGAATGCAGACTCGGTTTGAAAAATATAATTTGAATTGATTATTCAAAATTGCGATATTTACGTATATTGTAGTAAAAAATGGAATATGGGTACCATGCATGATATGGAATTTGCAATATAAATTTAGCTTTATCGTATTGAAAGGTTGATTTAGTTTTTTGGTGAAATCTGAATATATAGTTAAATATTCGAACATTGTTTGGTGACTAATTTTTGACAGTTGTTTGATTAAAAATTTACTCCTGTCTATATCAGCAATTATTACAAAATTACTAATTTATCCACTTTCTTTATTTTGTCCATATAACGATAATTTTATAATTTTATCATCTTTGTAAAACTAAGATAAATAAACGGATTCATCAATCATTAAAGTTATGGACATTAGAAAATTTTTGAATATATCAAAACCTGTAAATTTTTTGTATATATAATTCGTATCAATAATGAGAATTCTGCAATTTTTGCAGTCGACCGATATACTGCTTTTGTGAGTGATTTCGTTGAAGTTTTCAGAATATTTTCGCCGGTCTAAAATTAAGAATCACTCTAAATCCAATAATTTGTTCTATTAAATATGTTTTTGTTATTGAGTCACTTTTATATTGATTATCAAACTATTAAAAAATTTCAACTTTGTATTTTGTTTTTTACTGCTGAAACAGATCATTTTTGCCATTACTTACTAATTTGGATCATCAAATTACTAATCTGTCAATTTTTCTCCAAAAATTGGAAGCATTTTGCAAATGAATGAGTTCTTAGCCTTTATTGTGGATCATTATTAGTTTTTCATCTAGTTTTGCGTTTAAACATGATAATTTTGAAAAATTTATTGTTGGGATTAGTCATTATGATTGCATTATTATGTTCGATCGGATCTATATTTATTTCTATAAAATAATCCCTCGCTTTAAAGTCTTTAATATTTGTTTCTGCAGCAAAAATATCGAATGATCGATAGATTTTAAGATTATTTCGCATTAATACTTTGAGTATTTATATTAAACACGCATGGAATATCATATAAGTCGGTTTAAGCCATCTCTGGCCAATTTCTTGCAACTGATCTGACAAATATATCCAGCGATTGAAAACTCGTCAAAATTACCTTGGACAATATTTTAGTAATAGCCATGAGTAATGAAAAATGAATTCTATATTTAAATAATTAAATATTTCTTGTTCACATTGCGTTCAGAAAATCCTAAAATTTATTTTTGACATTTTCAATTCAATATGTTATATCGAATGGACTCATTGACTTCATCTAATATTGATTACAACATTTCTGCGGACAAACATTTTTTCAGAGAATTATAAACTTCACAAAAATGTAAACAAAATCATACATAATGCTAAACTCTTGATGATGAACCAATATTATTCAGTATTGATATTTGAAAGATTGTTTACGTTAGAAAAAATCTTATCGTATGCTTCCTCATATGATATATAGATGCTACACATCTATATTAAGCTATTTTTCAATTTGAATGCATTTAACTGAAGTTTATAATTATGATACATAATGTATTATTAATATGAATAGATTTTTCCCTCAATTTTTTAATAAATTGTCATAATTATATTCATAATCAATATAACATTATTGCAAACGAAAAATCTAATCAGATTGAATGGACATTCAAAATTTTGTGATGTTTACTGATAAATCGATTTGAAAACTTTTGAAATTAAATTTTCCTTAATATCAAAATATAATACTAGTTATGATATATAGCATTTTTTATATTCAATACTCTTTATTCATTTTATAATTTTAATGCTCATATCTGGTAAATCAGTAAAGACCGGCAGACTACATCATAGCCAAACAATCAGGGATAGTAAAAAGCTCGAACAGAGGATCAAAAGCAACGAAGGAAAACTTCAATTTGTTTCAGATTATCTTGATGACTACTTTGGGACACATGTTAACACAATGATACTCGGATCTCTCGCCAAGATCATTATTAACACTTATGGAATAACATTAGATAGACTCGCGAAGAGAAACAGGACTGCATTATTATGTTGGTATGCCGAAAATTGGGAGAAAATATGTCCTCTGTTGAATAATCTCTGCATTAGAAAGGAGAAAGAGATTAAATTGAGTGCCGAGGAACCAATTAAAAATCGTGAAGAATTTATCGCCATATCACAGGATCCAATACAATCACTGGCCCCATACTCGATTATTTGTTTGTTAAATCATCATTAGAATGTTGTTCAAATAAACACTTTTGTAAATTATCTAAATCAATGTCGAATTTGAAAATTAAATGGCTAAATTTATCGATAATGCCATATATGATTAATGGAAAATATGTCTACAAAATACTGAATGACATTGTTATTCCGTATGATATTTTCGAATAATTTATTAAAATTAATACGGGAATTAAGAGATTAGAGATGTTGAATATTATTGAACATGTCTGTGGCATTTTGGATAATTGTTTATATTGTACTGAAATACTAAAGGAATTTAAAAAATATAAATTAATATTCGAATTAGTATCTAAATATGCGATTATTATGCATGATTATTGTTGCATGTTATCATGTAGTGGTCTATATTGTTGAATTTTTTCGTTTAATCAATTAATAAATTGAGTATGAATAAAATCGCGATTGTAATTGCATTTAGTGTTTGTTAATAGTATCCTTTAAAATGGAGCTAAATTATTTTATATATTATTATTTATATTGTATATTGTATCGATTTCGACTGTACTGTTGATACCAATGCATTATTTCGCTGAGTTCCTCACGTATTTGCTGGGTTATTTTACTATCAGTCTTTTCAAGAGGCTTCTTTGGGTTCATTAAAAATTTTAAATGCTCAATACAAAAAATAATTTATAGCAGTTTACTATTTGATATAGAGCTATTTTATCAAATAACATGAAGTAATAAAGAATTCGAAGATTGATTTTTTAGTCAATTTTTATTCAAGCATTCAAAAAATTGAATAATAGTATTTAAAAAATTTTCATCAGTAAAGTCCCCTTATATAATTCACGTAGTGTTCCACAATTTGTGTTTTTCGAGCCAAAAGGTTAAAAAAATTTATCAACTTATCTTTCATGAAAAAATTAAAGGAATATATAATATTTTGATAATATTTTATTATTATATTGATGTCAGGGTATCTTTAATCCAATACAAGTTGTTCTTTTCTGTATTTGAATAGGAGTTTTGAAAAAGTGAATTTTTATCTTGATTAGCTGGTTGTCAGTGGCCGGAGCAATGGGAGCGGTGTAAAGTAGAACGTTTGGAATCTCATTGATTTAATTATGTTTGTTATCGCGAATCGAAGAAAATTCAAACAAAAGCACAGTATTTTTCTTCTATTCATCATCGAACAAATATTATTGAACAACTAATGAATATCAAGAAAACATCGGCCAACTCTTGAATAAACATTTATATAACTTTGAAAAGTAAAGAAATTTGTAATTCACACAGAACTTATGACGGGCCAGCCATCATCATTGTTTTTCTGATGTATGTGTAGATATAAGCAGTATTTGCGCTACCAAATCTTGATGATTACTTGCTAAAATTTTCGAAATATTGTTCGTACTAAAATTGCAAGCTGCAAGCATATGAAATGAACTGGATTCTCTGTACAATATAGGAAAATACCAAAATCATCAGTTAATATATGAATTTATAATCCAAATAATTTAAATCTACAGTTTAGAATCTCAGCATCAATCTAATTATCTTATTTTAAACCACTATTTATTAATTGTAATGTAATTACATTGATTATAGTTAAATGTGCAATGATGAAATATGGAAATCAGCCATTGTAATTCTCCCTAAAATATCCTATAATTTTTGTTTCTTTATGGAAAACAACAATATTATTGTTCAAATCCGTTCAGGTAAATATTAATAAAAATTCAACGCGCAAATATTAACTTATAGCGTTTTTATACATGTAAGTCATTACATCTCGGAACACATATCTTAATATTTTTGGATAACAAATATGTAATAGATCATAATATTTCACTTATTTAATTCTTGCAATAAGATAACTCAAACATATTCCTATTCCGCTGCTAGTGAATAGTACATTTCAAAACATGATTTACTCATAATCATCTTTTATTCCAGAGATAATCAATAAATGAAAGAAGTTAACCGAATCGATTAATCCGTTTAAAAATTCGATACCACTGTTCATTATGAGACACATACTTCGTATTTAGAACTGGACATGTAAGGAAATATGTTATGACATATTTTTTACACGTCAAATATTAACATTACATGCCAAATACTACTTTTACATGTCAAATAATATTTTTACATGTAAGAAGATTTTTTTTTTCATTTCAATTCTGTGGAAAATTTCAGGTCGTCGATGCATATTTAAGTCGTAGAAGAGTTATATCTTCATCGTGACAACCCATATTTTAGATAGGCCACGCATCAGCAGCAGATCAAATCAAAAGATCTCATATAACGCCATATTTTTATGCGACAGAATTAAAATATTGCTGTTAAATGGTCATAAAATGTAAGAATTCCAGCATTTTACAAGCTGTATGTTGTCACTTTTTGTAATCCAAATTAATTTCTATCGTTCAAAATTCTCAATGAAAAAGAGTCCATCCATTCCACAACTTCTCAACAAGAATGTCACATTCATTGACAACCCGATCTGCTGGGTATTCTACGTATTGTTATTCATCATTCTTCGCGTCATGCTTTCTGGTATCGGAATTCCAACAAGCGCTGCGTGGACATTAGTTAACTGCATCCATGGTGGTATTACATTCCTCATTTTCCACTGGATTAAAGGCACTCCTTTCATCGATGATCATGGCGCTTACTCTACATTGACATTCTGGGAACAGATTGATGAATCAGTTCAGTTCTCTCGCGCTCGTAAGTTCCTTATTATCTTCCCAATCATCCTTTTATATCTTTCATTAGATGCTGGACATTGGGAGCTTGCTTATGCCTGGTTTAACTTACCAGTCTTTGCTATTGTTATAATTCCAAAATTGCCTTTCATGCATGGTGTTCGTATCTTCGGTATCAATAGCTAATTTATATTTTCTTTTCTTTTCTTCTTTTTTATGATAATATAAAAATGCATTTATCAAAATTAAGATCATTTTTCCTTCAAAAGCTTCATTTTTTTCATTGTTCGAAATTAATGAGAAATAAAAGAAAGGAAGTTTCACTATCGACAATGCTAAAAGATCCTTTTGTCAATATAACAACGCATATTATCATAGTAATAACAGCTGTTTACATTATATTTGCCAAATTAAATTTAAGGATCCAAAATCCAAAGAGTATTTCGATAAATACTGAAATAAAAATAGTTCCTAAGTCTGTTTTTATTGCAGATATATTCTCAATTATGGAAGAAATCACTCCATTCTTTCAGCAATTGAATTTATTCATAAATAGTATCAAAAATCAGTCAAAATACCACTTCGAAACTGCTATAACCGATGATGTATATAATAAAATTAAAAATTCTGGCCTCAAATACAACTTTTCGGAAGGAATAATAAAAAAATTAGATTTTCCTATGTCACCTAATCAGTATAACTTACTACTTTTCTTTGACACACTCGAGAGATTCCTTACAACTAATTATGAATGGTATCTACGAATTAGTCCAAATACATATTTAAATTCAGATAATCTTGACAAATTTATCATAGATTTAAGGCATAAATACAACCCGATTATGGATCCAGTAATGAAAGGCGCAGTTAATGATAAAACTATTCAACGCTTTGTTTTTCTTGAGTCAGGGTTGCTTTTATCTAGAAAAGCTGCAGAGGAAATACTCATAAAAAACCAATTCATGAAGTTAAAATGGGTTGTTGAGAAGAAAAAAGAAAAATCATCAACAATTGACTTTATGGATTCAATTACACAGCCGTATTTTGCTGTACACACTTCTAGGTTTGTTCCTATACGTGCAAACCATCAGGAAATCCAACAGCTAATGATTAAAGATTATAATCAACCAGGTTGTCCATCTTTTGTATTTGATGGTGAAACAACAGTTAGTGGTGTACCTTTAAGTAGACTTGTAACGATAACATTTGAAACAGCTCCATTTTCAATGTTTGATTTTGATCAAGCTTTATCCAATCGACAAAACTATCATTTTATAGCAACAGCGCCACAATTACAAACTTCTTATATTTGTAGGTCACAATCCATAACATCAGACTCATGGATTGATTCGTATTTATAATTTTCTACATGATTTTAAGATATTTTAATCGAAAAATCTCATGTTGTTGTAAGTAGTAACTGTTGTTAGGTAATATAGCGATATAATAAAATGTTTTTAATTATGCTAAATAAAATGAAAGAATCAGCAAGAAAATATAAAACAGTTTTAGTATCAATCAAAACAAAAACATATAAAGTGAATAAATGCGAATAATTAAGGTAAATTAATAGAATTCAGAAATTAATCTGCTTTCTTCTTCTTTTTTGACGAGTTTTTGAGAATATCTATTTTACTTTCAATTGCAGCCTTTTCAATCTTTAGTTTTTGATTCCTATCCAGTAGTAATTGAAGGGATGATTTAAGACGTTTTTCTTCTTTGAGAGCATTTTGCTCCTCCACATCTTGCTGCTCTTGGAATGCTTTTTTCCTCTTCTGAATGAAATCATTTTGCGATTTTTTGAATGCATCGAATTCATCTTGAACTTTGATTAATGTTTCTTTCTTTTTCTGTAATCTCTTCTGTAGTTTTGTGTTATATTCTGAAAGTTGGACTGCTATTTTTTGTTGTTGCTCTAATTCTTCGAGTAATAATTGTAATTCAACGTTTTCTTCTTGAACTTGTTCTTGTTTTTCTTCAGGAAGATTTGCATGTGATTTTATTTCGGAAAGTTTCTGATCTAATGCTTTAATCTTCTTGAAGTTTTCAGCGATTTCAGCATATGGATCCATTTAAAAGAAACTGTACGTTTAATTTTTAATATATGACATGTAAAAAAATTATTTGTCATGTAAAATAATTGTATTAATTATTGCCTTGTAAAATCATTTACATGTCAATTTATCAGACTAAAATTTTCTCGTTTTCGAGCAAAATTTTACAAAGATTTTATGGATAATAATGTTCTTGAGCAGCTTCTTAATTATGTTAGTCAGAATCCAGATGACCCAAACAATGAGTTAAAACGACAAATCATTACAAAAGCATATCATGAAAGGCACAAATTACAAAAATTAACAAAAAGACTTCAAAAAATGACTACTGATAACGATGACGATGAATCAACAGCCAATGAGGAAGAAGAAACACCCGAATACGAAGATGATACAGATCAATCTTATACTTCCGATGTACTACAACGCATTGAGCAACTAATAGATGACGAAGAAATATCTGAAGAAGATGAAAATGCACGTGCTGGTTCTAGTAATGAGTCATCACAGATAGATTTATCACTTGTTTTTGGTTCGCAATCTCAAAATGATGGAGAAGAGGACGATGATGAACCTGAGGAAGATAATCCTAGTGCAGATGTAAGCGCTGATGATAGCACAAGTGCTCTTGAAGCAGTTGTTAATTTTATGAATCTTCAATTAGTTTTGCCATTGGATGCAAGCGCGGCTTGGAACAATCCTTTCCTTAGACTTATCTCAATGGTGCACGAATTAAACCAAAGATCAATGTCGACCGATCAAGCAATAAAACTTGTGAATCAGCTTGCTGAAAAATTCAAGAATAGCAATGCTGATAAGACTAGAGATCAGGTACGAAACGATATAGCCGAGTTTATCAATACCACAGGTGTTTAATCAATTAATTTGAGAAACGAAGTTTTCATTTCCATATTTTTATCATTGTTTGTAATTCTCAGCTTAATAATATGCAATATTGGATATATTGCACAGTACATTTACTTTCTTTTTGTTTTAATTTTGATATATGAATAAAAATATCTTAATCATTCAATAGTTTTTGATCCACAACAACGAAGCAACTTTAATATTTGTACACCAGGATCAATATCTAATGAAATAGAAATTTTGTCAAATAATATGATTTACATGACAAATAATATATTTTTGACATATAAATATATAATCTGTCAAATATAATTATTTACACGACAGATAATAATTTCTGACATATAAATGTTTAATTTGTCATGTAAATATATTTTCACACGTTATAATTTTAGAATGGATAAAAATACATTACGCGCAAATAAACAGAGGGCTGCAATTCAAGACCAGCTTCGTGCTGCATTTAGAGGCACGAGTGGAACTGAAGATCAAGTCCAACATCCGTTCATTACTGCATATCAAACGCTCGAACGAGAACTTGAGTTTCTTGCCCCATTTCAATCATCAAATCTATTTGAATCAGTCAAAGCTGTGTATGAATCCGCTATGTCTCTCAAGGAAAAAGCTTCGCAATGGTATTATGATGATAAAGTTACACCAGAAGGCGAACAAAATCTAGCTTTAGTCCAATTTCATGGAAATGTACTCAAAATACATCGTGTTTTACTTTCAAGAACAGTCGAAGGAACGTCTTTGATTCAAGCAGCGCCTGTTTCATTGCAAAAACAGGTAGAAAAGACATACGAAGCACTCGGACAGCTGAGTACAGTCATGAACCAGATATCACAGATTCCTAAAGCTCCAGCAGCAAGAACAATGAAACAAAAATCCGCACGGCCTGTTATTGCTCGAAAAGTTGAAGAGCAGGAAGATCCTCTTGATCTACCTTTGCGTATTTCTCCATTTATTACTGAAGGTGCGAAGAAATCTACTGTTGTTATTGATGGAGTCACTTGGCCTCGTTTTGTTTGAAAAATATGCTCGTACAACACGGATAGTAGATAGTTTTGTATGACATACAAATGTTTTTGAAAAAACAATTTTGTTTGAAAAATTTATGGAATCATCCTAATTATATGTTTTGTTGTTTATTATACTATACAACATGCGGGAATTAACATAATAAAGAATCTAGAAATAGATTCAATTCACTCAATATCAAAGATTTTCTGAATAAAAATAACGCTGTTGCTTTGTTAATCTGATAAATCCAGAATGTTTCTTCATAGACAAGTTCGAGCGTCATTTTTAGCTTAAAGAATTCATATATAAATAAGAAAACATTAAAATTTCAAAAATCATATTCATCCTTGAACATCTTCAACAATATCTGCAACTGATGTAAATGAACAATCTTTATCAATTTGTGATTCTTCTTGTGGCTAATCTTCATGTGATTTGTCATTAGGTTCATTTTGTTTTCCAGATATTTTTTTGCTGATTTTTGGGTTGTTTTATTTCATTTTCTTTTTGTTTTTTGCTCTGCTTCTTCTTTATTTTCCTTTGAACTTTGTGACTATTGATATATATATATTTAGGTTTATCACTTAAACTGATAATTCTCCTCCTTGAAGATGATCTGCGATGACAAAACTTTGATAATTAATAAAATTGTTCAAATTAGCATTATAGTTTCATAATTCTTCTTTTTCTTTCTGATTTAATCTAAACTGCGTTTCAAAAGTCAAGTTTGGCCAAAAATTTGATAACTCTCATAGAATAATTCAATGAGTAGTATTGAAAAAATTGTCACTTTTCAGACCTGACT
>MRSU01005064.1:0-11428 GCA_008369845.1 Trichomonas gallinae
CATTTTTAAGAGATAAAATTTTAACCATAATATATACTATATATTTGCAATATATCTATGGAAGTGCAGGGCATCCTTAATGATTTTTTACCTTTCACCTAATTATCTTGATGACAAAAATATTTTTTCTTTTTCATCATTTTGAATTCATTATTCACAAAAGGCTGCAGCATCAAGCGTTTGTCTACAAAAATTATCTTATTTGATATTTCTTAATTTTCGGTTCTCTATCATATTAGGAGATTTGATGTTATTAGTATCTTCCTCAAAAATAAATAAGGGGCAGACACTAATATAAATGAGGGAATAACCGCTTTTTGTAAATTCGAATAATAACGTTTAAATTTTTGCGATGACACATAACGAGGAAAGCGCGCGAAAATATATCGAAGATAACCACCTCATTCAGCTCTCTCAGGCATTAACTACAGCCGTTGCTCATGCGAAGCCTGATGATCCTGTAGAATTTTTGATCAAGATTGTTAAACAGTTAAAAGAAGCTCGTGACAATGGCGGAGAGGTATTAGTATGTTTTACAAATGATGATATTCGTGCAATGTTTACTAAATTAGATCCATTCAATAAAGGAAAAGTATCTCGCGATCAGTTGATGGGCGCCCTCGCAAACTTTGGTACTAGCAGAGATATTATTCCAAAGATTGTCGGTGAGGAGCAAGGACCATTCGATCTTGAGCAATTCACTAAGTATATTAACGACGGCGTAAAGCAGACATTGTTCCCATAAAATATTCTCTATATACACTTTAATCTTTATTACAACAATTCAAATCTAACTAACAACACTTTATTTTAAATATTAACATTTGAAATTTTGATAGCAATATCTGTGAGCCAAGCCGACTTCCATTTAAGTATAGCTGTCGCAAACTGAATCTTGAAAGTTGCAGCAAACTGCAGTACTCTTGAGTCTTCCAATAATTCACTCAACAAAGCACAAGATTTTTGGCATGGAGACAATGGGATCGTGTTTTTGGAGTCTATTGGATCGAACTGAGGAATGCACATGGCAACAATTATGCGCAATAATGTTTCATTTCGACAAACAGCTTCTTTTATTTCTGGCACTGTCATTGATAAAGCATATATGACTTCTAATAATATATCACGCGTAGAACGTGATGGATATGCAAGAATCACAGCAAAACGGTCGACAAGAAGATCTGCGCCTAATTGCTCGATAATTAATGTGCAATTATTAGGCAATAGTATGAAATTGAGTGCTATAACTATTTGCTGCTTATCTTTTTCAGGATCGGCCAGTTTAAACAAAGAGCATAAAATTTCAATAAATCTTTCAGGGTTTTCTACTGATTTTCCTACATCGCAGAACCTAGCTATTGATACCAATATGTTCTGTGAGAGAATAGAAAGTGGTGAATATGGATGAAAACTTAATCTTTGAAGAATTATCATCATTTCACTGCAACCAGCAACAATTGAAGCATTTTCGACGTGAACTTTCTTTTCTGCAGAGTAAACTAAGTTGTTTATGATTGTTAAAGCGACTAATGCTGGATTAACACTTGGACCTTTTTTCCAATTATTTGCATGAAGCATCAAAAATCGAGCAATAGACTGAATTAATATTGGTGTTGGCTTTGGTTTAGGTTGCTGAGGAGGAAGAAGGATTTTTGGATTTGACCAATTCAATAACGACGATAAAGCAGCCGCTGACTCCATTTCAGAACCACCGAGAAGTGTTAAAGCGATGGAATGTATCAGCTTCTCTTGCTGCGAATAAGAAGACTGCTGAACTTCTACTGTCCTTCTCGACATTAAAAAGTGACAATTTTCAAAAGTGACAACACAAAACTGACAAATTAAAAGTGACGTGATTCAAAAGTGACATAATCCAAAAGTGACGAATGTTTGTTGTGCGAATATAATGTTAGTAATGGTCCGATCAATTACGATTATCAGTTTCGATTCCGTTAGGATGTTTTTCATTGACTTTTGTGTGTTTGAAGTATGCTTGTTTATTTATTTATTCGATCTCATTATATTTCTTCTTTGTGTATGCTTTTTTGATATGTTCATGCAATGGAAAATCGTTGTATAGATAGATAACCCTTCAATTTGGAAAGATTCGGTTTTAATTAATTACATTGAATATTAAACATAAAGTTATAATATTATATGCATGAATAAATGTTTAACTTTATTATTATATCCTATTTATTAAAGATTTAAATGATGATTCAATCGTTAATACCAATATTCTATTTCATTTTGATCGTTACAATCAAATTATACAATAAAACAGTTAATAATCGCATACACATGTTGAATAGTAACAAATAACTTGTTGTCAAGATTGAACTCCTATAGAACATCAAAATTACGAATATCGTGAGATTTTAAAACTCATATTTTATACATAATGGTGTAGATAACCAATATAAACCTAAATAATGCAGATAATTTCCAATATTCTACATCAATTTGTTATTTGTTGTATTATTGTGCATTGAAGAAAGAATGAATAACTGCTTTCATCAGTATTTCTGATTTTTTCATATATTAATATAGATTATTGTGCTTAGATATGAAATGCTAACAAAACGTATTCAATCTTCTCTAGTATATCTCTTACTATTTACATGCATTCTTATGTTGATTAACAAATGTATGCATTAACTCTCCATTTATAGTACATATTTACTTGAAAATTATATTTGATTATTTATTGCCTTAAATACAAAATATATTGAAAGAGCAGCATGATTATTGTTGATTTAAATAATAAACTAATCAAAATAATAAGGATTACAAAAGATCAATATTTTTGGTTTTATCATTTTAATTTGTAATTGAAATCGTATTCTTTATTGAGCAATTCACATGTTTCAATAACAATAAATCCGTAATAAAACGTGCGATCTAATTTTTTGGATGAATTAACCGATGAATGCTCAAAATGGAGTAAATCGGTTAAACTTGAAACTAATAAAGCAGGAGAAAACGTGAATAAACAATAGTTGCAGTTTTTGTCTTTTTGAAATTTTTTAACGTTGCGTTATCTCGGGTCTGTGCTGTAGAAAAAGCATGGCTTATGGATATACTTTAAGTAATTTAGCAAGAAAGGAGATTGTGGCTTTTATTTTAAAAAATGAAACAATAAAATCGCGTTAGAAATGATTTTGGAATGAATAATTAGCATTAGATGGTACAAATATAGATAGTATACACGATGTCTCTTATAAATACCATGTAAATATATATAAATGCTCAAAAAGACTATATTTTTTAGTCTTTCTACGAAAAAAACAAAAAATTGAGGAAAATGTGAATTAATTACATATTGTTGATATTGTTTTGGCTGGTGATAGCTGCCCTAACTTCATTTTTAGAATTAAATTGAAAACTTTTAAAAAAGCTTTTGGTACAAATCCCTATTGATGTCATATTGAACACTATCTTCGCCAATATAATTTCATAATAAGAAAGTATTTCATGGAAAAATATATTAAATTCAGCAAACTACTCGCGGAAAACACGTCATAGGCCGATGGATATACTATAAGGCCATTTTAGCGCATTACCGTACCGAAAAAACCACTTTCGATGATAAGATAGAATAAATTTGGAACACCGTTCGTCTTTTACGTATTTTATCAACAAAATTTTCATTAAAGATGATTGTAGAGCGATAAAGATATCTATAAATTATATAAATTTAGGTAAAAAAAATCTTAAAGATATGATTGCATTGAAAAAGTTAAAAAATTGAGAATAGTAAACTATTTAATTATCAAATCAAAAAAATTATTTTTGAAAGATAGAATAGTCTTATATAAAAAACGAAAATGCTTCGTGATTATGTTAACCATGGATTTATTTCATATTTTAGAGTATGACCAAAATAATCTAGAAAAAAATTCTTAGTTAGGGGGCAAAAATTTTGTAAGAAATTTGAGAGTGTGTAAATCCCTAAAGAAGATAAAAAAAGTTCAATTTGAGAGGATTTACCCCCTGATTAATATTTTGAGAGAATTTTGAGAGCGTGTATAACCCCATTTTAACTTTTTGAATTATTTAATAGAAAGTGATATCAAAAATTCACTAAATAAACACCCGTTTGGTTGATCATATCCGCCACTAAATCAAAACTCAAATTCTTTCCGACCACTCTTCTTCCATTTATTTTTGAATGTATATTGTAAAATTGAGAAGTTTGGTGACCACACTCATATAATTATGTCGAAGCAACAGCAAAAGCTTCATCCAACAATTCGTCCTTTCTATCCAGATGCTAAGGTCATCCCAAGTGAGGCCAAGAACTCTTCTCTCAACACACTTTCTCACAAGGTTCAGGAATCGCAAGGTGAAGATCTTGAGGCGGCCCGCCATAACCTCCTCTGGAAGCTTATGAGTTCCTACATTCCTGCTGAGAAGGATAGTGTCCAGCTTTCTTTCGTTAACCACATGGAATACACACTCGCAAGATCTCGTTTCAACTTGGACGCTTTCTCGTCCTACCTCGCAGTTTCTTACTCAGTACGCGATCGTTTAATCGAACTTTTCAACGATACACAAGAGTATTTCATCTCTTCGAAAGCTAAGCAAGTTTACTACGTTTCCGCTGAATTCCTTGTTGGCAGATTCCTCAGAAACGCTCTTCTTAACCTCGAGCTTGAAGACCTTTATCGCAAGTCTCTCTCCGAGCTTGATGTTTCTCTCGATCAGGCTTACAACGAAGAGTACGATCCAGGTCTCGGCAACGGTGGTCTTGGTCGTCTCGCTGCTTGCTTCATGGATTCTCTCGCAACACTCAACCTTCCAGGCTGGGGTTACGGCCTTATGTACTCATTCGGTATGTTCAAGCAAATGATCGGCCCAGATGGCTCACAGATGGAAATCCCAGACTACTGGCTTAACTTCGGTGACCCATGGAGAATCCAGAAGCCAACAGTTTCTCATCAGGTCCACTTCTACGGCCGCTCCGAGAATGGCGTCTGGAAGCCATCTCTCACAATCAACGCTGTCGCTAACGACTTCCTCATCCCAGGCTTCGGCACAGATAATACACTCGGCCTCCGTCTCTGGTCCTCAAAACCAACAGTCGAACTCGATGAAGAGAAGTTCCGTGGTGGTGACTACTTCCAGGCCATCTCCATGAAGCAACGTTGCGAGAATCTCACATCAGTTCTTTATCCAAACGATAACACATACGAAGGCAAGGAAATGCGTCTCATGCAGGAGTACTTCATGTCCTCCGCTTCTCTCCAGGATATCATCCGCCGCCTTAAGACACAGCAGAAGGAAGATATCCGCCAGCTTCCAAAGTACGCCGCCATCCAGCTCAACGATACACACCCAACAGTCATGGTCGCTGAACTCCTCAGAATCCTCATGGATGAGGAAGACATGGGCTTAGCCGAAGCACTCGAAATCACACGCAAGGTCTTCTCATACACATGCCACACACTCATGCCAGAGGCCCTCGAGAAGTGGGACATCCCACTCTTCCAGAACATGCTCCCACGCCACATGGAGATCATCTACCAGCTCAACCAGTACTACCTCGACGAGGTCCGCTCCAAGTACCACGTCACAGACGAGGTCATCCGCAACCTCTCCATCATCGAGGAGTCCTCTCCAAAGAGAGTCCGCATGGCCAACCTCGCCGTCATCGGCTCCCACATGGTCAACGGTGTCGCTGCCATCCACTCTGAGCTCATGAAGCAGTACGTCTTCAAGGACTTCTTCACACTCGAACCAAAGAAGTTCATCAACAAGACAAACGGTGTCACAGTCAGAAGATGGCTCCACCACTGCAACCCAGAGCTTTCCCGCATCATCACACGCGTCTGCGGTGACGAGAAGTGGGCTCTCAACGCTGAAGGCCTCACAGCTCTCCGCGCCCACCAGGATGATCCAAACTTCATCGCTGAATGGGAGTCCGTCAAGCTCGCTAACAAGCAGCGCCTTGCTGAGCTCGTCAAGAAGACAACAGGTGTCGAACTCAACGCTGAGAAGCAGCTCTTCGATATCCAGGTCAAGAGAATCCACGAGTACAAGCGCCAGCAGCTCAACATCTTCTCCATCATCTACCGCTACCTCAACATCCTCGAGATGACACCAGCCGAGCGCGCTAAGCTTGTCCCACGTGCCATGATCTTCGGTGGTAAGGCCGCTCCAGGCTACTACACAGCCAAGAAGCTCATCAAGCTCATCAACAACGTCGCTAAGGTTGTCAACGCCGACAAGAACATCGGTGACCTCCTCAAGGTTGTCTTCATCCCGAACTACAATGTTTCTGCCGCTGAAATCATCATCCCAGGTACAGATGTCTGCGAGCAGATCTCTACAGCTGGTACAGAAGCCTCAGGCACATCCAACATGAAGTTCGCCTTCAATGGTGGCCTCATCATCGGTACACACGATGGTGCTAACATCGAAATCGGTGACGCTATCGGCAACGAGAACGTCTTCTTCTTCGGTGAAGTCGCTGAGAACGTCGACGCATACAGAGCTGCTTCTGAGCACCCAATCCCAGCTGGCCTCCGCAGAGTCTTCGACACAATCAGAACAGGCCTCTTCGGCGATGTCAATGAGTACGAGTGCCTCATGTACCCAGTCGAGCACGGCGATAACTACCTCGTCGCTAAGGACTTCGACGACTACATCGACGCACAGAGAAGATGCGACGAAGCTTACAAGAACAAGGAAGAGTGGACAAAGATGTGCATTGCTTCCACAGCCAACATGGCCAGATTCTCATCAGACAGAACAATCGCAGAATACGCTAAGGAGGTTTGGGGCATCAAGGAGTGCAAGCTCCCAGTCGTCGAACCAATCGAGGCTCCAGGCGTCACAGTTCAACAGATGGGCGTTGGATCTATCGGTGGCTCACTCAGACGTCACCAGTCTGCCGCCATCAGCGATGCTCCATCACAGACATCCGCTGCTCCAACACTTGGCAAGGGCACATACGGCTCACTCTCAAGGAAGTCTCAGATCCCAGTCCCACAGCCAGCAGCTACAACTGTTGACTCAAAGGATGACGACCACGATGGCGAAATCCCAATCGACTTCAACTAATTTAGACACTGTCTCACAATATTTTTACATTTTAAACCTAAATATTACATTTTCTTCTTGAAAAATACAGAGTTTTACTAAATATTTTTTATGAAAAAATGAGTTTTGTTTTTCATCTAAGAATTGAATGAAATCACGTAATTTTATAGATAGTTCATCGATTATTACAAATTGATGTGCAATTATTTCGATATTATCAAAAATGGAATATTGAACTTAAGTAATACGAGAAATTGAAAGTTCAAATGATGCTCATTGCTACTATCAACGTAATGAAAATATTTTTCGTGAAAAGATTTATGATTTTCGTATTAAATCATTATCTGTTGAATATACTTGAGTTATGTGGTTATCATCTTATTATCAAATGGAATACAAAGAAATTTTGTATTATAGGATTATAGAATCCAATCAAGAATTTTGTTCCAAATAAATGTAAGGAAGTTTGAATTTGAGTGAATGTCATGAATTTGGTTGAGCTGTCTAAGCGCTGCAGCGCTCATTACTTTATTTAATTTTGCATAATGTTCGCAATTTGTTGTTGCTGTTTCGACAGACTGCAATGTATTGACAAGGCAAGCAAGATTATTTTCAAATTCATCAGAATCATTGATCAAATTTTGAGTTTCTTTATCAAGTCGATTTATTCCATCATCTCTATTATACTGTTGCTCATGGACTGATATATTGTTGAGTTTCAGCGTTGGAATTTTCTCTAAAACCAAAGTTGGAATATTTTCGACTTCTGGTTGCGGTTTTATTGGTGCATCTTCTTCCTTCTGTTCTTGTTCTATTGGATGTAAATTAAACCTCTGGGAAGAAGTCACAAATTCTTTTAATTGACTTTTTTTCAATGCAAATTTTCTTGTATTTTTAGTATCCTCTAATCTAAAAGTATTATGCTCATAGATTTCCTCGAGGTACTGCTTGGCTGTGGTAGATGACATTGAAATTTCATTTGGTTTCGTTAATTTATCACCTTCCATTATCTTCTCCACGAAAAAATGAATTTTGAGTCTTTATTTATATTGCTTATCATCTCTACAATATTAGAATTTATTAAAATCAATATTTATTTTAACCTTATTTCAAAAAATTATTATTTTGTCTATGTTTTATTGGAAAAAGTGAAACTGTTTATATAAAGATTCATTATCATAAATAAAAGCAAAAATGATTAAAAAATAGGGGCATGAAAATATATATTGGGGAGATATAAAAATATTTTAATAATTAGGGGCTTAAATAAAATTATTGGGGAGAAATATAAAAATTTTATGCAATGTAAAGTGAAATTTTTGCCATGTAAAGGAAAATTTAAATGGGATGGGTGCTTTTCAGTCTACTATGCAGCAGCGCAACGCTGAAACTAAATATGTGTGGAAGGTTCAAGAGTCACCCAAGGCAAGCCTAGGATTGATAATTTCTCCTGTTTTCACTCAAGACAAAGAAGCATTTGTTGCGGTTTTGCATGCCCCATCGAAAACATTGATTTTATACTGCTGTTCAGCTCTACAATGGAGTTTTGATGAAACATTTAATATAAAAATTAAACTAAATTTCAATTTAAAGAAAAAAGTTAATACGATATCGACATTCACTAAATCTCGTCCATTCTGCTCAATAAAATACGAAACATTCCCATCTGTAATTCAATTTAGGATACAAATGCCTCCTTTTTATCCATATACAAGAGAAGAACGTTATGTAGGAATCCGAAATTCAGGCGCTACATGTTACATGGCAGCTGTATTACAGGTTTTATATAACTTGGGCGCATTTAGACAGCTTGTTTACAGTTTTAATCAGCCTCCGCAAACAACATCTGCCATTCAGCAGCTTTTTGTTGAGCTACAATTGTCGTCAAAGCCACCAACAGTTGATAAACTTCTTCGTGCTCTAGGAAATGCTGCAGAAATAGCAAGAATACAACAAGATACTCACGAATTTTTACTTGCAATACTAGAAAAGCTTGAAAATGAACTAGGAATTGTTTTTAAGAACAACTTGAAGTTAATGATGCAAGTAGATTTAAGCGTTTCAACAGATAATAAAATTGAAAATACAATAACGAATACAGATGAAGCATTGTTAACTCTCCCATTGACTGTTGACGGTCTTCATGGTATCAAAGAAAGTTTATCTTTGCTTGTTTCCCCAGAAACAATAAATTTAGAAAAAGGAGATATTATTCAAAAACGATCAATTACTAAGTTACCACCTGTCATGTCATTCCAGCTTTGCAGATTTAAGTTCAGCCAGACGGAAGGGAAAGTTGTTGAGGTAAAATCAAAATTTATTTGCCCAGAAACAATAGATATGGAAGATTTCGTGGATCAACCATACAATGATGAGACCAAATACAACTTATTTGCTGTTGTTGCTCACTGTGGAACTCCAGAAAGCGGACATTATATTTCATATATTAAATTGGCAGGAAAATGGACAAAGTTCGATGATATAAATGTCACAACAGTAGAATTTTCTGAAGTGCAGCAATCATTTGGTAGTAATGATGGTGAAAATTCTGGATTTTCATTTTTATTTACATATGGAGCTCCAGTTGCTTATTTAGTCTTTTACGTTCGTGATGATTGTGACAAATTCATTGATGCTGGCGACAGTGTTCCTGTTTTTCTCGCTCCTTATCGCTCAGATTGCTTATTTTCAAAATTTGTCTTCTATGATCAAATTAAAGATGAGGATGTTATGTCCTTCCACCCATTCACTGAATGGAGATCGAAAAAAGACACATTTTCAGAAGTTATTACAAGAATTCGCCCAGATTTTGATCAAAACGCTCAGTCAATATGGATAAGATTCGCTGGTCATTCATTATTTCTTGGCCCAATTTCATTAAATGAAGTTGCCGCAAAATATATTATTAAAGGTCACTCAAATATATTCTTTGTGTTGCCAAATACATTAGATTATGGCCCGGTATTCCTTCTAACAGAATCTTTACCAAGAAAAGTCATTGCAGTTGACTTGCCGAGCCAAATTATTAAATATTTGCCTCCAAACTCAAAGATATTAAAATATGGGCATGTAATGCAAAACATGAATGAAGTTGCAACAGGAACAAATGTTTTAGCACACTCAATACAGCCTTTTAGAGTAATTGTGAATAATGATGTTTATCAGATGCCATTGAATGCATCGTATGGTGACCTTCAACAAAGAGTTGCACTCAAGATGAATACATCACCTGCAAAAATCATATTTTACACTTCAGATGATATTTTATATCCAGAAAATTATCCTTATGTTACAAAATTTCCGTCAAAGGTTGATGCACTAATCCTAGATAACGGAATAACATCCAAATCCATTTCCTTATATACCCCAATAAGATTATTATTAGTTTATCCGACACAATCGAGAAGAATCGAGTGGCCCCTTTGGATGAAGATAGGAAGCACATGTGCTGACATAGAAGCAGAAATACAGAGAAGATATACAGATTTTAAAGTCAATCCAAATCTCAAACTTTTATTATCAAGAGGAGCTGAAAGCCAAATCGAGAAGATTTACTATATTGATGATATCCCGACGAAAGGAATTACCAGAGTTGACTCAGTAAGAGATTATGTTCCAATTAAAAGAAATAATTTCAAAGACATACTATACAAGTCTTCATCCTTTTCGATTGAAGTCAGATTATCCAAAGGAAACGCGTTCTATGGCACTTCCCGCCTTTTATCCATCAGTCCACAAACAACTCTAAGGGAAATCGTTAACAAGATGCTCAGAATGAGTCGTGTCTCAGATGAATTCACAAAAGCACGCTTATTTGTTGCAGAAAAGCCAAAGATATTCGAAGAAATCGAACAAGATGATATTGTTATCACAAAATTAACAACTATTGTATCTAAAATGACTGCACTTAAGCAGAGAGTTTGCTTGTCCATTGACACGCAAGATCCTCTGCAAGCCGGAAGATTTATCATTCGATCTCAAAGTGACTATTTTGATTTATAAATTGTAGATTGTTTAGTTTTTTGTCAAATATCTATTTTTCATGCAGCAGCAGAGTAATGTAATCAGAATTAGGAAAATGTCAAGATATTTGAAAATTAGTTTAGATCTTTGATTGGGATTTTAATGATATGCTCTAGAAAGGATGCATGAGATAGCAGCTTATTGATGTTTCTTCAGTAAAAAAGAAAGATAATTGAAGGGGCTGACAATATTTTGCAGGGGGATGAGAGGTGTAAGCGTGGGTATAAGGTCCTCAAGGATGGTCGAATGCTCTCAATTTTATAAAAGTGACAATATTGAAAGAAACATGAAAAAAACGACACGAACCAGATTTGAACTGATGCGGGACAAGCCCATGGGGACTCTAATCCCACGCCTTAAC
>MRSU01005072.1:0-13800 GCA_008369845.1 Trichomonas gallinae
GAAGCTAAGAAGAAAGCAGAAGAAGAAGCTGAGAAGAAGGCAGAAGAAGAAGCTAAGAAGAAAGCAGAAGAAGAAGCTGAAAAGAAGGCAGAAGAAGAGTCTAAGAAGAAAGCAGAAGAAGAAGCTAAGAACAAGGCAGAGGAAGAAGCTAGACTCAGGGCAGAGGAACTTAAGAGAGTTGCCAGAGAGAGAAAGATTCAGATTGAGAAAGACAGGCTTATTAATGAAAAAGCCATGGAACAATACTACCCAAAGCTCGCCAAGCTTAAGAAAACTATCAAGGAGAACTATAATCTTATCCAAAAGGACATGAAATTGTCATCTTTACTTGTAAAAGCGGTCATCCTGAAGAATCCTGATGCAATTGGAGATCTTCATGAAGAAATTTCTTTCGGTTGGATTTTGGGAAATATTTACTCCTAATAAAAGCGTATTTACTATTTTTTAAAAATCTTTAATGCAGCTCTGTTTTGGTTTGCTAGTTGTTATATTATACATGATTCCTATCCTAAAATTATATAAAAATGAGAATAGGAATAAGGTTGTTCAGCGTTGGATGAAATATTTCATTGTTACTTCGTTTTATCTTTTCTTCATAATTTTAATTGGCAATGTTTTCCCTCAAATACAATCAGCAATCATTACAGTATCATTGATGTTATCACCTTTCTTTATTTTATCAAATGGCGCAATCTTTTCATTGTTTTTCGATAAAGTTATATTTGAAACTTGCCAAAAAAACTCAGATAAAATTGATCAACTCAATGATTTCCTTCTAAAACTGCCAATGCTTATCATTTCAGAAGGATTGGAACTGTATTCGAAATTGTGGTAATTTTTATCATTAACAACATTACTCGATTACAACATAATATATTGTATGATACATTGAAATATACATTACAGCTTTATTGAACTTTATTGATTACATTCTGAATCCAATATATTAGATTTTTCATATGCAATGGAAAGCATAATGAATATTCAGTACAGTATGATACCTCATGCATTTCATTGCAATACCACGCAGTCTTTGTATATCGAACAATAATTCACCCATCAGATCAGCTTTGCCATTATTATAGCATTTTATTGATTGTCACAACATTGAATTCTATCGTGAATATCAAAATAACACGAAAAATAATTCATATATTTTGAATTTAAGCAATTCAATTGATCTTAATTAGACAAAATGTCTATAATAATAGTATAAAGACGTAATCTGATAAGCACTTATTCAGCTAAATAATAACTTTTGCTGATCAATTATTTTTACTAAATCAATGAGAAATCTTTTCTATTAATGTTTCATTACGCAGACTATCTGTTCCGTTATACCTCTAAAATATACAAAATGATCACTATTGATTTTTCATCATTTTTCCAAATCAATGATTTATTCAATAAATAAGGTTAATAGAAAAATTTTAAAATCGTTAATTTTTCAAAATTGAGCTAAAATTTAGATCATATATGTGATAATGAATCAAAATATCCAATAAATTCGAAAAATATAGAAAATTGTTCAAGCAATTTTACAAAAAACCGTCAGCAAAAAAATAGATGAGCAAGGAAACAAAAGCCGTAGTCCAACAGGAAGACATCGATATTCAGCATGACGATGAATTCGAAGATTTCAAGATCGGATCCAGAGCTGTTTCTGACGAAAAGAAGCATGCTGAATGGATGGATGATTGGGATGATGACAACAACGACAGTTTCTCAGAAATCCTCAAGGCTCAGCGCCAGATTGTTCATTAAAAACTATTTCTAAATAGAAAAAAATGTAGATCTTCAAAATTTTATTTTTTGCTTGAGACTATTGATAGTTTCAGCAAATTTTTACAAATCTACTCGAATTTGAGCTATCATTACCTAAATTTTTTACCAAAATATCAATTTTTATATTTTATTCAATATCTGCTTGAGCAAATAGATTTTTTACCTAGTTAGCCCAATTGTAACTGACTTATTTGATTTACATTTTGAGATTTGATAAGATCAAAAAAATTGAGATATCAATTTTGTATATGAGAATATTATAACAATTATATTGGCTGTAAACAGTTGATTTACATTAAAAATGAATATTTTTAAAATTATTTAAAACGTTTTAAATATGAGAATATATGATTACAACATTTGTAATGGCTGACACATAATGGATTTTAGACAAAAATAGATGTATTTGAAAATTTCTAAAATATATCAAAACTGTTCATGCGAATGTATGATGGTAACAATTGTGTAGGCTGCATTTAGTTGATTAACATTAAAAAATATATATATTTGAAAATTCCTAAAATAATTTAAATCTGTTCATGTGAATATATGGTGATAATTATCGTGTAGGCTGTGTATAGTTGATTTACGTTAAAAAATGGTTATATTTGATAATGAAATCAATTTTTCATTCGTGAACCATAGCGAAATCTTTTGCGAAATAATGTCCTGTCCAATAAGGCTCTAAAATACAATAGATGCATAATCCTCACAAAAACCGCGTGATTAAAAATTAATTTTTATGAAATATATGGGTAATACAAATCATGGCAATGAGGAACGAATAAAAATCGATAAATGATGCATAAAAAATTATTGTACGTTTAATTAAAAAATCTTAAAATGAAGAATCAAGTCCGTACAAGTGGTTATAAAGAGAATAAGGATTTGAATTCTATCAACTCAACGACGGACATTTCGACACTGAACTCTAAAAGCAAATTGAAATCACCTAAAACTCCAATTGAATCGATTCAGAAGAATCAAGAACCTAAGAACAGCTCTGATGACAAGATCAAGGTTTACTTAAGAGTCAGACCCGCTTTACAGGATGAAGAATCGTTTGATTTCTCAATAGATGGAAAAACTATTATAATTCCACCACAAAAAACAGCCAATTCTTCCTTCTTTATTGATAACAAGACATTCACGTTTAGGAGCATTCTCGGAGCACATTGCAAGCAGGTGCAAGTCTACGAAAAAGTCGCCGAACCATTAATTACAGATTTTCTCGCTGGAAATGACGTATTAATTTTCTGTTATGGCAACACTAATGCAGGAAAGACATATACAGTCATGGGTACTGATGACAACCCCGGAATCTTGCCACGTTTGCTTGAAAGAATTGTTCCAGAAATTTTGGCCCAAGGAAACGAAACAACACAATTGTACGCAACGTTTAATGAAATATACAACGAAAGGATCATTGACCTGCTGAATGTAGACACAAAAAAGGATACATTAACGATTGGAATAAATAATCTCGGCGACACTGAGATTAAAGGCTGCATAGAGTTCGCAATCAAGTCAATTGATGATGTAAAGAAAGTTTTAGCTCTCGGAATCGAAGGACGCCACAGAGGTTGCACAGAATTCAACGAAGACAGTTCTAGGTCCCACACAGTGTTCAGACTGAAGCTTGTCAATGGAAAGAACTATTCATGGTTCTCAGTTGTCGATCTTGCCGGTTCTGAAAGAGTTTCTGTTATTAATTCCGAACAAGGTTCATTCCGTGAAGCTTGCAATATCAATAAGTCAATGCTTGTTCTAGGCAAATGCATTCGTAGCCTCAGAGAGCAAAGTACACCAGGATCTCAAAAAATTCCAATTCCATACAGAGAATCGAAGCTCACTCACATCTTCAAGAACTTATTCGAACCAACTAAGCGTCAAGCCCGTGCTGCAATGATCATTAACATTTCTCCTTGCATGCAACAAATCAATGATACACTTTTCGCATTACAATTTGCTGCTAAGGCATCAGAATGCTCTATAAGACAGGTTTCTCTATCAGGAGACGCAGCAAATGGAAGCAGTCCAACAGGAATAAATCTACTTCTTGAAGATCACATTGACCCTGACAGCCCAGAATACATAGAAAGGTCCCTGAGAGTCCAGGTACAGAAGGAAATGGAAGAATATCTGTTACAAGCTCAAATGCAGTACGAACACCAGTTAAATACGATGACACAAAAAGTTGGCGAAGTTGCAAGACTTAGAAATGAGAGCCAGATAAGCTTCGGAACTACTTGCGCTGAGTTGGAAAGACTCAGATCGATTTTGAACGAAACTGTCGCAGAAAATGAGAATTTAATTTCTGAAATAGAAGGATTAGACAAAGAAGGACAAGAATCGTATGCAAGAACTTTGGCAGCTATGGAAGAGTCCAGGAAATTGCAAAATGAAGTTGATTTCCTCAAGAAAACGCTTGAAACGATTTCAACTTCTGTTTCTAACGAAAAACTAGTTTCAAACAGCCAGAATTCAAATGCTTTTGAGGAGATTTATAAACTCCCCCAGCAAATAATGATATAAGATGTGAAATTTTATACAATTGTGTTTCTAATTTTTAATACTAATAAACCTATTATATGTAATGAACATGTCATATTTCCAAATAGAACAACCCTTCAAATCATTATTTATAAATTTTTTATAAAATATTATTTGGATTTAGAATTAATATAGCATGTTAGAGTATACATGAGCGAAATATAGTGATTTATGTTAAAACAAAAACATTAATTGGTGTTTTAATTGATATAAGTGACAACTTGCTGCCAACCTTGGTAGAATAGGATCAAAAAGGGCGGGATTAAGTTTGAAATTCCAGCATTGAAAACAGCTTTGTATTCTTCCTTTGAAACAGCTGCTTTTTCGAAATCTATTCTATATTTAATTAGAATGAGACTAATTGATAGTAAAACTACTAAAATTTGAGATACGTAAACTGTGTATAGGAACATATTTAAGAAGAGAGCGCTTGTTAAATTTAATGGATTGTTATGAATCCTTGCAATGATGAAATTGTTAATGGCCGATACCATTAAAATACACCAGCATATTATTATGAGTTTTATTTTGCGTTTTGCTTTTTGAATTTCAACTTCGACTGATTTTTTAATCTTATGGAGAGCGCATAAGTTAAATACAAGCCCAATTATTTCGATTAATCCATCAACAAGATGAAGAATGAAGAAGATGTTCGCACTAAATAAATCAGTGAAAAACATTAATTGTCACTTTTATCACATAAAATTGACAGATTATTTCGACATTTGACATCTGACACTTTACGACGACATATTTTTAAAATAAGTTTGCGAAAAAGCAATTATAATAACTTAAAATCTCCATTATAAACGTAGTTTATATACTCATCTTATGGATATAGTTATTATAAACACTGAAGAATCATCAAATAAGATCTCGAGAATAATTCATAAATAATATCTGCACATATGTTTTTTTGTTGTCCAGGGAATTCCTTTTCGTGATATGTTTGGCTCCTATACAAGCACTGGTGTGATAATATATCTGTTTTTGAGTGGTTATATATTATATTATTGTGATGGATTAAAGTAATTTCTTCAAATTTTTTGTTTTGATATTATGGATACGTTCATATATGTATATGCATGCATATTGCAAACTAGGCGTCTTTTAGAGTTAATATTCAGCGTTTTTTTGGATCCTGAATTTTTCGAAATGTGATTAACAAATGTCTTATTTGAGAATTAATAATCATACGTATAGATACTCTGATGACACTGATTCATCCTCTCTAAAGTCGAAATTTTTGTGGATGAGTAACATTGGTTCAAATTATGATCTTTGAGAGATTATAGAATAATGCAATTTGGATTTCATATAGTGTAGTACAAATATTAACCGAAAATTTAAATACACAAGATTAAAAATAATATTGATAAAATGAATCAATATTCATTGATGGAGATGGGTCCAGGGTTTGATGGTGGGCCAAACTTAAGAACAGTCAAAGATTTTCTTGGAACATAAAATATTTTCAAATCAATTTCAACAGCTGCATACGGACGGTCTGTGTTGTCCATAAGCAACACTTTTTCTCCGGGTACAAATGTTCTTCCATCAACATCAAACAGAGAATTAACTTGAGCAACACCAAATGGAACAATAACCGAGTGAATTGGCGGGGCTTCAGCGGGGTCAAGTATGTGATGCTTGTTTTTAAATACGTATGGCTTAAATTCAGGAACGTCAAAATCTCTGAATTTGACTTGCAATGGCTTCCTATCAATTTTCATAATTTTTTCAGATGTAGTAAGGCTAGCAAATGAATTTATAATTGTTTCAACAGCACAGCTCAATATACCGGAAAATTTCATAAGAATGTCCTTCTGTTTTTGCCTTATAATTTCTTCATAACCAACATGCTGCCGGTTGGCTATTTCCGTTTTAATGATACACTGAGATTTCGTAGCATTTAATTGAGATTTAGCTTCAAAATATTGTTTTAGAAGTAATTTGATTTCTTTAACTGCTTTCGTTTGCGATGCATTGCGATCTTTCGTAGCTAATGTGAGCTTAGAGTAAATATTCGCAACTTTTTCTAAAGATTCTACGCTTGTTTGAATGCATTGCATAGCCTGAGAATCGCTTGTACTAAGGACCTTCTGTAGTGATTGCTTGTTATTCGAGTATTCTTCAATTAATCCGATTAATTGTTCAACACTTTGTTCTAAACAAAATATTTGATCTACAAGTTTTGAATGAAGTTGTAGTATGAATTGTTTCACCGAAACGCATACTTTGATAATCTCAGATGCTTCAGCTGAATTAATATGATCATCAACTTTCGAAATCGTCAAATTTATCAATTCGCACGTACTGTTCAGATGTTCTATCATGTCTATCATAAATTGCTTCGCACAAACTAATTGTTCACCTTCTATATCATCTGGAAAATGAATTTCATTTGACATTCAACTTTTTTGACACATCTCTGTTTTAACTCGATATTCGCGTTAAACATAGTATTGCACAGAAAAAAACAATTTGTTGTAATCATTACATGTCAAATTGACGCTTCAATTTACATGACAAAATATAAAAATCCGACAAAGTAATTTGACACTATATATATATTATGCTATTGCATATAATGTTTTTGAAGGTTTGTGGCTAGCATATGATTGCATACTAATGTTTAGTTTACATAATTTATCGCATTGTTACATGACATTTAGCTCAGTGTTATAAATTACGAGAAAATGTGTGGAAATTATCGTATCATGTAAACTTCTTCGATTGGCCGAAACAAATTGATAAACCAGAAATAAATTGCATAACGCCAGTTAATGTCGTGTAGGACATATATTCTTTACCACACATTGCTGTTGCTCGATGTGTACAATTTCACTGAATTAATGAAACTGTCAAATATGACGAGGAACAGAATGATTCTTCTCCCACGCGGTCCAGGAAAATATTGAGGCAAATCACAGCGAATTATCAACAATTTACTAAATATAGTAGATCCATTATCGAAAAAAAATTAGAAGATGGAAATTTTCAACTAATAATTTTTGGTCAAATGTGCATATATTTAAGCACACCAATGTTCCATCGACAGCTATACAAATACTACATATTCTCAGACATCTCGATATATATAAATTTATATTGATAATTTCATGAAATGAGTCGAAAAATAAAGAATTTCATGCACTAAAAATAGATTTTACATTAAGGTTAAAATAAAAGTGACAATAAATTTTAAAAAAGTGACATAATTTTCCAAGAAAAATTTACAATGGCTGTTTCTTTATCAAAATCTTCATTTTCGCAAGTACTTTCGCGGATTAGGAAGCCAGAAACTCTTTACGAAGGCCTCCAGACACTATCCGAGATGCTGATTTTTGCAAGTGAAGATGTATACGTGTATATTACAATCGATCAATACGCAGATACGTTAAATTCGATTTTAAGTCAGTTTAGATCCGAGGATGTAGCTATTCTAGCGACACAGTGTATGATGCATTTGCTACACTTCCATGGTCAGGCAATTAAAGTATTTTTATCTTTCGGATTAATAGATACATTAAAGGAAACGATGCCAAAAGTCAAGAAACAGCCATTACTTGAAAATTACATTAACATTTTATGCATATATGCTTTAGAAGTCCCTTATGATTTTATTCGTCATTTCAAAGCAATGATTTTCTTCGAAATGATGCCCAAAGTGTCAATCATTGAGCAAAGGAGAGCTCTCCAGGCCATAGCATTTCTCGCCCAAGAGCATTTAATATCGAATTCAGTTGAATATTATCATATTATACTAAAATACATGAGCGATGAGGACCAAACGATAAGAAATACAGCCACAAGAGCCTTCCAGCAGATGCTTGGATCTGGTTCTCCTTCATCAATTCCTTATACTGTATTACGATATTTACCATCTTTGATTATTTCGACGAATGAAGTCCAACCTGCCATTAATTACAGCAACATACTCTATAATGCGTCAAAAGATAGTACTATTACGCGTTATTTTTCTGAAAATCAAATTGATTTTAGCAAATTACTGCTTTGCAACTCATGTTTGTCAAATTCAACGGTTTCAGCGAACATTTTTAAACTCATACAGATGCTTTTGCCGCAGCCAAAGCTTCCAAAATCAATTTGGGCCAATCGATCTGCTTCTTCCTTGAAAGATGTTAAACCGATTTCGCAAGCATTGATATCTTACTTGACTTATGGAAATGTCAACCATGAGGTTACTGCTGTTTCTCTTTTAGGAGCAATTGCAACAATTTCACCAATTCAACCTACGCCTGAATTAATAGGCGTATTACTTAGATTAGCGCGAATCTCGAAGGTAGCACTATTTGTTGCTTGCATTGTTAGAAGTTTCACAGATATTCAAATCGCACATCGCTCAGGAATCGTTCCAATCCTAGAATCAACGCATATTCATAACACTCATATACAATTTTACAACGAACTTCTAAGACATATAAACGAATCAAAGCCAGCCGGAATTTACGCACCCGCGAGTGTCGCTTATTCTCAAGATATGGACGAAATTGTCAACTACATCACGAAATATAACATGATGCCGTATGAGTTTTTGAATTCATCGCTTTTAGATAAAGTTAAAAATATGATTTTGCATGGAGCTTCGAAAAAGACGGATTTGACACCACTTGTTAATCTTGCGTTTGGTGTTATCCAATATTACAGTATTCCTACAGAAAAAGATCCACTTAAAATTTCATCTTTCGGATCTTTCAGTCAGAAAGTAATGACATTCAAACTAAAAACAAATACAAACTCAAGATCATTGACTGTTCCAATCACAGCATCATTTTTATGGATAGAAGGCTGGTATAACATGAATTCAAAGAAATCTTTAGTAACAAAGCTCAGATCAATGATACAGACGGATTATTACATATCAGAGTTCATCGATTTTGATAGTTTATGTGCTTCCAATGAAATTTTCGCTTTAATTTGCAGAGCTTACAACGTTGAAGGCTATCAGAAGTGTTCTTTTGGCCTAGAGAACTCAGTCTTCAGTGCATATGATAGTTTGACGTTTGCTTTATCCGTTGTTTGCCCGGCAATTCATATGTTGCGAATTCCAAATCTTTCATTGCGAATAATTGAACAAGAAATCCCTAGATGCCAATTCGTTATACAGAAATTCGAGTCAAATGAGCTAAAGAAAGCATTGGATTTGATTCAGGCCATTTCTACTATGAGACCAGATATATCTATAACTAATTCTAAATTTTCCATCGAAATAACATCGAAATTTTCATCTCCTCTTTGCACTTTACTGATGTTTGAGCCTGCAATAAGACTGGTCTACTCTATGCCATCAATGTTTCCATTAGAAGACAGAATATCAGCATTCAAAGCTGTTGCCATTCATCCCCTCCTCGCTTGCAAAGAATTGTCAATGAAATTTGACACGAAAAGTGATCAAAGTCTTATCAGCGATTTCCTTAAATACAGGATAACAGTTGACCGCCCATATTTGTACAAAGAGGGCAGAGAGATTTTCTCTAGATTGTTTGGCTCGCTTTTCTTCTTGGATATAATGTTTGACGGCGAGAAAGGTATAGGTGATGGTCCCACAAAATCTTTCTACTCAGATTTTTCAGTTGAGCTCTGCTGTCTCACGAATGTTTGGAGGAGACTTAACGATGAATGCGGATTGTTCCCATCTATAGCTGCCTCTGACAGCGATTTAGAATTTATCGGAATGTTTATTTCTAAGGCTATAACACATTCAAGATTGCTTGACATGCCTATCAATCCTGCCATGTTCAAACTATGCAGGGGAGAGACTGTCAGTATAATGGAAGTTGATCCGATGTTAGGAAGGTCTCTGGAAGTCAAAGACGGATTATACGGTTTGGATTTCACTTATCCAGGTCATCCTGAGATAGAAATGATTGATAACGGAAAATCAATAGAAGTCAATGCCTCGAATGTGGACGACTACGTTAAATGCGTCATAGACTATACTTGTGGCCAGAAAATGGCAGACAAATTGCAGAATTTCGTCAACGGTTTTAATAGAAACATTCAGTTTTCAAGTTTATCACTTTTCACTAATGAAGAAATTCTTACATTGATAAATGGGATGGATATGGATATCACAGAAGAATATCTTCGCAGCAACATAGCTGTTGAGCATGGCTATGACTTGAAATCACCTGAGATAGATATGTTTGTCAAACTCATTCCTACATTTGACAAAGAAACTTTTTCAAAGTTCGTCAAGTTTGTCACCGGATGCTCTCACCTCCCTGTAAGAGGCCTTGCTGGACTGGAGCCGAAACTCACCATTGCAAAAAGAGTAACAGATGGTGGACAGTCGCCTGATGAAACATTACCAAGTGTCATGACATGCACGAACTACTTCAAACTACCTCAATACTCTTGCATCGAAGTGATGAGAGAAAGAATCATGCTTGCTATCAATGAATGCTCAATGTCTTTCGAGCTTTCATAATTTATGCGTTTTGATCTTATATATATTAATAAATAATATTGTTTGGTTTTACTAACTAGAGTTTTATATTTATCAATTACAAAAAAAAAAAAAAAGATTAATCAATTCCCATAGTATTGAATGATTGTTTGGTGGATTCGTGAAGATTGAATGAAATCCATATTACTGAATTATCATTTTGTTTGTGAATCAATAAATAAATAATGAAAAATATCTGCATGTAAAATTTTGAAGCAAACATTAAAGATGTTCAACCATATTCATCTTTAACATTTTCATAAATTTTAGAAGATTTTTATTATTATCAAGATAGGGATAAACCATAGCAATATGATATAAATGAAAATATAACTAGTCAACTCGATTTTCGAGCTCAATAACAAAAGATTTTGACTAAATCTGTCAAATAAATTTATTTACGTGACATAATCAAAATTTCATATGATAACAAATTCTTTCTCGCGTTTTGCTGATATTATTTCAGCACCACTTGGAGAAAACATGACAAAATGCTATATTATCCGCAATAAAAATGATGTCCTTATTGTTGATCCTGCAGATGAACCAGAAACACTAAAAAGATTTCTTGGTATCACTTTTAAAGATGCCAAAGTAAATTTCGCACATACAACAGGAAGAAGAGATCATATGAAGGCAGTTAAGGATCTCTCAGACATTTATCCTAATGCAAAATATTACATTTCAAAGAAAGATTATGATCAATACGTTAAAAATCTCGAAAGAATCGGTGTTAACAAGAAGCTCAATATACATATTGTAAATGAAGGCGATAACATCATGGTTGACGATGAAGCTTTCAAAGTTATTGAAGTTGAAACGCCAACGAGTGGTGGAATTGCTTTATATAGCTCTGGATCTGCTGTTGTTATCACTGGTGAAGCTATTCCAACAGAAGATCCTGGCTATAAAGAAAAATTGCTGCCACATGAAATTAAAAATATTGTTGAGAAGGTTTTAACGCTTCCAAATAGAACAATTATTATGACTTCGCACGGTCCTGATTCTAAAGTAAGAACAGAAAAGAAGAAATTCGGAAAATAAAGCAAAAAATAGATATATTATAAAGTTAGAAGATTTTAATAAAATAAACATTTATTATTTTCCCTGTAGTTGCTAATAACACAAAAGCTATAATCAAAATCAAAGTCCTGCAAAATCAAATGAATAATCGGAATCTGCTTTTTCGGACTCATCGTTCATAACTAATACGCGTTGTTTCAATGGCCCTGATGCAGCCTGTGCTTGAACAGGAGGCGATTTATCTTGAGATTGTGGTGGATTCTGTGAAGATGGTTTTGAAGGTGATGGCGAGCTTGCTGGTGTCTTGAGTGATGTAGTTGTATCAACAGAAGTGAGATTTGACTCAGGATTTTTACTAGAATTCAAATCAGAGCCTTCAATCGCAAGATGCTCTATTGAGCTTGGTACATCGGAGACTTTCATTCCTGAATTTACCGGAATTGAGGATTCATCTTCTTCCTCTTCGATTGATAATTGATTTGGATCAACAATAGACTTTTGCTTAGTGGCATCTGATAGTGTATCGCCTGTTAAGCTGTAAGGAGAATCATCTTTCGTATTTAATTGATTATTTGTATTAAATGTTTCTGAAACGTTATAAATATCATTATCGAATTTGGTGAGATTGCTGCTCCACATATCATTAGATTTGCTGCTCTTTTTAGAGTTCTCATATGCTTCTACGTAATCAATCAAATCATCTTGAATAGCAACAACAAATCTACGCTTAGCTTCATCGATTTTCCTAATGACTAGCTCGTAGTCTTCATTGCAAAGTTCTTGCAACTTATCATCTGAAAGCAATTTTCTCGCTTTCATAATTTTTTGCAGATATTTGCCGTTTAAAATTTGTCGTAACTTTACATGTCAAATTTTTCGTTTTTTTTTTTTTTTTGCAAATTATTATAAAATTTGCACTTAATAATATTGATATACTTGAATGCATATAAAAATTACAAGGATTTTTCTTCTAAATCCTGTTTATCAAAATATCTAAAATATTTTTAAAATTAGGCATTTTTAAATGAGCATAAACGAAAACTCGGAGCTTTGTCTATGATTGAAATATATCAAAATAGATTTTAATATCAATTTGAAAAATCGAAAATTAAATATTAATTTGCCATTGTATGCACATACTCATATAAATATGCTAAAAATTCATACCAAAAAAGATCAATAAAAAAAATGTTGAAAAACAACAAAAATCAAATGAAAATTGGACAATACTTTGTCAATTTAATTGATTATTGTATGATTTTCTACGAAGTTTTTTTTGTTTGATTTCGATGAATCAGATTTGTAATATTCAAGCAAAATATTTAGAATAATATCGATTTAGCTGCGCGGCTTTTCCTTCTTGCCGAGCCAAAGGGCAAGAAGAGAGAAGCCAGCAACCTTGATGACTTTGAAACGGCAGCCTGGAAGGTCACCGACAGAACGGCCAGAACGACCCATACCAGCAATAAGAACACGGTCGTTATCATCGATCAAACGGAGGGAACCATCGCGTGGGACGAAAGCTGTGACAACCTTAGAATTCTTCTTAAGCTGAACACGAACAGCCTTACGGATAGCAGAGTTTGGCTGCTTAGCTTCGACGGCAACCTTGCCGACGACGATGCCAGAGGCCATGGCAGCACCTTCGAGTGGTGTTCTGTAGACAGATGTGTTGTGGGCACGGCGATAGCTAGTGGAGGCCCAGAGATTAGCCTTGTGTGCAAGACGAAGCTTGCGAGCTGCAAGACGACCGCATGCTTTGGATTTTCCCATTACTTAAAAGGCCATTACGATTAAAACGGTTTTTTAGAGCCAGCCACAAATTTTTTAATTTTTAGCTAAATATGGCATCTACATGTTATATAGTTTATATATTTCAACATTTAAATGTATTTTATTTATTTGAAAATTTTTGTTCCTAACAACGAAAATAATAGTGGGGGGGGGGGGGGGGAAACCCCCTTTTT
>MRSU01005082.1:0-52483 GCA_008369845.1 Trichomonas gallinae
ATTGAGTAGATGCATGTTTGGGTGATCTATACATTGGCCACACTATTGAAGCCAGAAAGCATTTTTATAAACCAAAAAGGTTTCATTTGTAGGACCGATAAGATTTTAACGTCATTTCTATCGTCGTTTCTACACCTCTATTTATATGATTGAATAAAAAATTTAATTTTAATTCATGTTTTTCATCACAAATCTAAATAAAATTTGATATAGATGATAAAAATCCGGTTAATTTTGAAATTTATAATGATATCAAATTTCGATTTTTTCGATTTAAATTTGGTCATCGTTAAACAGCTGAGAAAGGCCAGAATGTGATAAAAAGCAGTGAAAAAGACTCAGATGATCGAAAAAAATCAAAGTAGGTCACATTTCAAAAAGTGACAGAAGATTTTCCCAAAATTTTTTCACTTTGTTATGAGTGCGAAGAATTTCATCCTTGTTATGTCTGGCAAAGGCGGCGTTGGCAAGTCAACGACGGCAGCCAACATTGCACGTGCTTATGCAGCCAAATACGGAAAAGTCGGCCTTTTGGACCTTGATCTCACCGGACCATCAATTCCTACGCTTTTCGGCATCAAAGACAAGGAAATCAAGAACAGAAATGGAAAGATGGTTCCACAAGTAGTTGATGGCGTCCAAATCATGAGTCTAGGATTGATGCTTGCCGATCCACACGATGCTGTTATATGGAGAGGCCCAAAGAAGTCATCAATGATCAACCAATTCTTCCAACTCGTCGACTGGGACTGTGGAACTGTCATCGTCGACCTTCCACCAGGCACAAGTGATGAACATTTATCTACTTTCGATATTTTGAATAGGAATGGTTATTCTTACTCAGTTGTCATCGTTACTACACCAAACGTTCTTGCTGTTGCTGATGTGCGCAAGGGCATTAACCTTTGCCTTAAAGTGAATGCAAAAATTATTGGAATTATAGAGAACTTCTGTGGTGTTGTTTGCCCATGCTGCAATGAAGTATCTCCATTACTTGGTGATAAAGCCGCTGAAATCATGAGTAATGAATTAAATTTGGAAATCTTAGCTAAGATCCCATTCATGCCACAAGCAGCATCTGCAGCAGACAAAGGCGAGAAGAACGATGTCATGCTTTCATTCTTTAATGATGTTATTGAAAAAATTGCTCAACCAGTTCAGGCACCAGACGTTGTCGCGCAATAAAGTGAAATAGATAGTACTGATATTCAATTACAAAGATTTTTTATTTTAGAAAAAATATAATTTTTTAATATTTAACATTTATTAAAATACAAACAATATAAATAGTGATATACATACAGATATTGCAAATAATGCATTACTTTTGATCAGAGTTGTTATTTGATTCATCTGGTTTTGAATCTTTGGATTCTTGCTGTTTTCTCCTCTGCTCTTCCCATATTTCGACCATTTCTATCGAATTCTCTGTTAGCATTTGAACAGAAGGGAATTTGAATTTCTTTCTGAATAATTTCATTTCTTTTTCTGTGAAACCTTTCTTAGCTATTTCAAGTCGAGTTGCGAACTCAGGAATTAATTGAATTGCAAGCAAATCATATTCTTTCCTAACTTCAGCTAATTGAGCTCTTCTTTTAGCGAGTTTTATCTGTGATTGAATGGCTCTCGATGGATAAGGTTGGCGTATAAAGTTAGGAACACCACCTTTATTGAGTGTTTTCATATCTTGTTCAATTTTAGCGAATCTTAGCAATCCTTGAAATTCTCTTAAATTATTTAATACTTTTTTGTGTTTGTCAGTTAAATTTGTTATCACTTCTTCGAGTCTTTTGATTTCTTCTGTTAAAACTCGCGATGAGAAAAAAGATGCTTGGTTTTGGTTAGGTGATGACATGAAATCTATGTTTGTCCTCTTCACTGATGTCGCTGTTGTAGGGAATGAATGAAGAAGCTGAGCTGATTCAATATAACGTACAGCATCATTTTGATGTAAAGCAAATTCATCCTTCAATTCCAGCAGCAGAGACAACAAGTAAACCTCTGGTTCAGCGAATTTATCATTTAGAATGCGCCGCATATTTTCCTTAAGATAATGAACTTGATTATTCAGCAAATTTAGCTTCTGCGATAATCTAGTGTACTCGTACTTGCTTTTTGGCATGTTCTTCAGAGTTGGAAGTATTTTGTTTGCATGTGTAAGATTAAGACTTCCAAACTGAGACATGCAAAATGACTCATTTATTATGCAAACGTTATATACAACTATAGACATCCTTATTTATCAGTATATGAACAACATATCAAAAAAAAAAATATTTTCAAATTTTAAATATTTTGTTATATAAGCAATTTTACATTACAAAACGTTAAATAATCCATTTTTATATTAATTTGCAAGATGTATTTCAAAATCACATCATTTTTTATATTTTTAATATTTTTCCAACTACAAATTTCATTGCACCTATTAATGGACACATTGTTATAGCTATAATCGAATTATTTTAATATCATACGTTTAATAAAATGAATATCATCCTTATTTTGACTTGACATTGATATTATGTCCATCCTCACGAATCTATAATGAAATTGGAGCTAAAATCGAATCACTAATATGATACAAACAATGATATAACTGTGCAAGTTGCATTTGTGCCTGTTTGATGAAAATATATATTAATTTAGTATTTTAAACTTTGATGACAAAACAGTGCGACTTGTAAAGTTTTTGATGTGTTTGCCACCTATAAATGTACTGTTTTGATATGATAAATTTTTTATCTATTTTTGTTAAAATATAGGAAAAAAATTCAACTCGTATTGAGCTTTTAATGGAGCTCCATTTAACGCATTCATCTCATAGAAGAATTAAATAACCAATCTCAACATATCGCTCGCATGATAATTCAGATATTATCGCGTATTATTACAATATAGAGCAAAAAACATTCAAAGTTTGAGAAGATTAGTGTCCTGATGCATAGAATATTACACACACGCTCCAATACTGAAAAAGAAGAAAAAGATAATTAGAATAGCTTTATTTAAACAGAGACAAGGGTTTGCTTTCTGAGGAAATCCTTGAAAATATCGACAATTTCAACACCCGAGCAATCGAACTCAGCGAGTTTCTCTAAGAACGAATGAGCTTCATCACTTGAAATCGCTCCATAGTTAATGATGAGTTTGGCAGCTGCCTCGAAGACAGCTTCATCAATTTCCTCAACGTCGAACACGTCGAGGACTGCTTCAACGCCTTTAGACTCTCTGAACCTTCTCCTAACGCCTCCCTGAGGAACAAGATTCGTGAGAGTCTGCAATGCATAGCAGACGACTTCAGACGATGGATGCCTTATCAAAATGATGAGCAGCTCAGGAAGCTTAGAAGAAATCAACGCATCATTAGGTGCAAGTGCTAAGTTACAAAGAGCTCTCAATGCTTCAATGATGCTCGGCAAATTCTTCGAGACTATAGCAACAGGGAGTGCAGCAATAAGTTCAGGTGGGCACCACATAGGATCGTGCGACGTGAAGTTTGCTGCGACGCAGAGAAGGTTGAGTCCTGCACGCTCATTCTCAGAGTATTTGTACCTGGCGAAAAGAGGAGGAATGAACTCAGACAATGACAAAATTTTAGCGCACTCAGGATGAACAGACAAGTTCGCAATTACCTGGAGAAGATATGCGAGAGCCTGATCGTCCTTGAGAATGAATTCAGCCGAAAGCTTATCAGTCAATATAGCTACATCAACTGGGTCGTCGATTTTAGAGCTCTCTTCGCAGATTTCTTCTTCGTATGATGCAAAATCTGCGTAAACGTAAGAAAGGCGCTGAACGAGTGGAGATTTTTCAGCGATCTTCATATAGTAGAGGAATACTATGACAAGCTGACGTGCTGTGAAGTTCTCAATCAGTGAAGCGCGGACATCATCATATCCGGAAAATTTGGTAAGAACACTGAAGCAATTTGTAGCGATCGAATGTATTGTTGAGTCGGATAATCCAACATTTCTAACGAGAAAGCTCATTAAACTGATGTGAAGATTATTTTGCATGAATGTCTCATGATTTTCTTTTTCCATCATGAGGTTTCTAAAGATACCACTCGCGATATCCCATATTGAGTTGGAATTTTTCTCGTCGTATGATAATAAAGAATACAATGTATTGAAATTCGGGAGACTGACAAGTAATTTTCTGAATTTCTCGTTATTTGTAGCGTTTTTGATTGTCCTTGCTGCGTATGTTTTGACTTTGATGACTTTATCAGTAGAAATCAAATCTAATAACAAGCTAGGAACATTCGAGGAAAGGAAGAAAGTGTCGTTCTCCTCTCTTGTGGAAATCCTGAACAGCGTGCGTGCAATAAAAGTCTGAAAATGCTCGACGGGTGTATCTGATTTTTTAGGAGTCTCTGGTCTTCTTTCTGTTTGTGGACTTGCTGGCTTGATTGGCGGCAATACAGCCTTGATTCCTATGTTTCCTGGGACAGGAGTAATGATATTTGGCGTTCTTGATGATGATCTCGATGATGTTGGCTTTAAAATGTTGCCAAGGTTGTTAGAGATGATGTTAAGGCCCTCGAAAAGATGTATAAATGTCGCTGAAGTAACCTGAAGATTTTTATCTACTGGTTTTCCGCCAATTGAATCTTTAGAATCAACAATATCTGATAATTTCGGATACATTTCTTTGTAAACGTCTAAATCGTTCTTGCTGAGGCCTGTTGTGTCGATGATTCCTTGTGCTGCCTGTGCGAAACATAATAAGGTATCTTCAAGATCAATTGGATTCGTTGATAATTCGAGCTGAGCTTTAACCTGTTCGAATGGAGATTTATTCATATCTCCAATGTCAATAATTCTCGACATACTTAAATTATTTGATATCGAATTTCTATTTTCGTTGCTTTCTCTTGACATACTGTGTGACGTCGTGGGCCTCTCCATGGGCTCCAATTTAATAAGGCGTTTTGGAGTGTTCTTCTTAATAACACGAGTCATTTTTATTTTTTTTATAAATACGTTTCAAAAATTTCCAAATCTAAAACTCAAAATAACTAAATATTTGATATGTATATACTATAAAGAACTTAAATTTAATTTAAAATCACGAGCTAAGCAAAATTTAATGTATTCTTTATCATTTCAGCTATTTTATTTTGAATTATGAATTTACTCAATATAAAAATAAATAATATAAATATTTCGATATAAAATTGAAAATATCTCGATAATTTATTAATAATCGATAACTAATTTTTATAAATATAACATTATTATTTTATAATATATTAATTAAAATAATAAAATTGCAATTATAAATAAATTTTTGATTTTATTAAAAATTATGATTGTACATATTATAAATATAATAAATATTAACAAATTAGATTAATTTTTTATATATTTCAACAATAATTTAACAAATCATCATTTTAAAATGGAAAAATGGAGGATTTATATATAAATATAATAAAATATGCAATAAAATGCGAAAAATAAATTTAGTTGACGATAGATCAAAAAAACATGGATGACGGACTAGATTTGGGCGAGTTAGACATCACAACTAAGGATGTCGACTTCGAAGAAATGGAGCAGGACATCCAGAGATTCGCTTCAGAGCCATCTGTTCGTGCTGTTCTCGAAGTCGGCGTCGATCTCCAAAATTATTCAGCGCAAATTAAAAAAGAATTAGACGATGTTGAAGCTGCATCAATAGAGGATTACTTGAAGCAAATTCCGCGTGTTGATGCCCTTCACGAAGAAATTTTAGCATGTGATAAAACTCTGGAAGCGATGGAGGACCTTCTAGTTACTTTCAAAGGATCCCTCGGTCAGCTTTCAACAGAGATTAGCACTCTTCAAACAAAATCTCAAGAAATTTCGATGAAACTTGAAAATAGAAAATCTTTAGATCAATTTCTCGGTGAATATACTCACGAAATCGCAATTACGAAAGATTTCACAGATGCAGTGACAAATACTGAAGTTGGAGCTGGATATGTCAAGATTGTCGTAGAACTCGGAAACAAGCTTAAATTCTCACAGAGACCTGATATTAAAACTACACCGGCTGCAGTAGAGACAAGAGCGAAGTTCGAACAGCTTCGTGGCCGCGCAGCCGAAAAAATTCGAAAATGGATGAGCCAGGAGATCACAGCGATTCGTGAGAACTTCCCTGACGACCAACTTGCAATCCAGAATTCGCTTTTAAGATGCCAGCCTTTAATTAAATTTATCAAAGAATTCGAACCAAGCGTCGCAGAATCTGTCGAAAGATACTACGTGGATGCTCTCTCAAGATTATACAACGAAGTTTACAAATATACATGCAAGAGTTCCCTTAGAAAAATGGCGCAAATTTCAATGTCACCAGAAACAATTGTTCCGACAACTCAGAGATCATTTTTCAAGAAGAAAGTCACACTCGGTGAATCTACACTCTTCTTCTCGCTTGGAGAACGCCAGAAATTACTGAATGATATTCTTGCTCCTCCGCAAGTCTTCGAAGAAGGCTCCTTCCCAATCGAATCACTCTTGAGAAGCGTATATCAGAAGCTTATCGATACTGTCACAGCTGAGCACGCATTTGCATCTTATTTCTTCGATGATGACAATATTACCGCAAATATTTTCGCTGAAACAACCAGAAACCTCGAGTCTTTCTTCGACGAGCTCCTCCCGAGGATCACAGACCCAATTTGTGTGATTCTGCTCTTGAGAATCGTCACAGCAGAAAAAGATGAAATGTCTCGTCGCAGATGCTTCAAGATCAACACTCATTTGCAGACAATAGCTAAGAAGCTCTCAGATAGATTCCACGTAATCTGCAACAACAACATTTCAGCGCTCGAGGCGACAGACCCGCTGATTTTCATGGAAAACGAACAAACGGCTCATCACGCTAATGCTATGACTAAGAGATTCTCAGATTTCGCTCGCTCGCTTTCTCTTCTGTTGAACGACGAAGTCGCCGAAGTCATGGTCCCTGATTTGCACGGCGTCTCAGCTTCTGTTATTGACCTGCTCGAGAGAACATCTAAGGAATTCAAGACAGTCGAGCTCAATGTAATTTTCTTGATTAACAACTACTGCGCAATCATCGCGACATTGAAGACAATTGAAGGCTGCCCGCTGCTAGAGCTGTTTGAGCAGAAATATGTTGACTGTGTCGAGCATTTCGTAGACTTGCAGTTAAGCTTGAATTTCAAAGATTTGTTCGAAATCGTCAGAAAAGCTTTCCACAAGTTGGATTCACCTGAACCTGTTAAAATCAACGTCATCGAAAAAGAGCTCAAGGAGATTGCACTCGATTTCAAGGACAACCACATAGACAAAGTCAAGAAGATCGCTGAACTGCAATTCCACAAGTTCGGCGACTTCAACAGCGCGAGAGAAATTTTGATGCAGCTCGCGAAGAGATTAGTTTTGTATTGGGCGAAGTTTGACCAGTTATGCAAGTCAACGATCAAAGGCCCAATTCCTCCGTGGCTCCAGAACATTGTCTCCCCACAGCAGGTTGTCTTGAACATCCGCCCAATCACCGAGTCTTTCTGTTAACTTTATAATATTCCTAAATTTATTTATCTATTGGTAATTGTAATATTTTTCAAGTTAGATAATAACATTTTTAGGTAAATTATTTTATTTAGTAGACGAGAATCAAATGGCCGAAAACTACAGGAAAAGTCATGAAGTAGTAATGCAATGTGATCATTGGCAGCTTGATTTTCTTGGTGATTAAACATTAAATGTTTGAAAAGCATGTTTTATTTTGACGGACTCAAAGATTGACACGAAATTAAACTTTATCAATCACGTATCATTAAAGTATGGAGTCATATGAACAGCTCGAGCCAATGACAACATCACTGCAGAACACTAATTCAAGAAATTCGAAGCAAGTTTATTGCTTCATATCGATATAATATGTGATGTGTCAAACGGAAACGAATTTTGTCATGTAAAGTGTTAAATAATATTTTATTGAGCAGAAATGTTTTACATGACAGATTTGACTCTGACAAATTTCAGAGTCAAACGGAATGAATCTTAATTTAGAGTTCATCAAAGAAAATGAAAGCGCATTACAGGCAAAAGAAGGCCAAGCATGCATTTCACAGTTAAGATATAAAGAAGATAAAGGCACATTTTGGTTCTGCGAAGGATATGATGTACTTACTTTTAATGGTACAGGAACAAATGTTGTATTTAAGCTTGGAAGATATATTTGGGTTCAAATTCTCGAGTGGACAAATCCTGTTGCCATTTTAGAAAGATCAGTTAAATTCAATTCCTTCCTTCTTGGTGTAAAGGCTCCATACATTCTAACATTTGCTGACACAAAATCTCGCGAGGACTTTCTTACAAGAGTGAATGATGTTATTGCTCAACAAAAATTAGTTAGTAATATGTTAATCGATGTTCCAGCAACATATTACTCTGATATTGATACAGAAGGCATTGAAGGTATATTTAATGCTACAAAAGATGGAATTATTTATATGACTCCGAAAATAATTTCTTTCGCAACATTGTTGATTAATACGAAAGCATATCATCAAATAAATCCAGAAGCCCTAGGTGAGGATATGATAAAAATGAACAATATTAACATCAATACCCAAAATTCATTTCCAATAAGAGTCAAATTTCAATCAAATCGTGACGATATCCTTGCAAAACTCCAGGAAATCATTAAATCTACAGATATCAATATAGATATTACTGCACAAAACCCAGTTTCATTCAAGAAAGAAGAAGAAGCTGATAAAGATGACGAAGATGGAGACAAACAAGAAGAAGGAGAGAGCAAATTTACTGAATTCCCTTCAATCATCCTTGAATCACTCACAGGAGAAGAAAATGATGAAATTTTATTTACTGATGTAGTTAAAATTTACATAATGGATGATTTAAAGTGGCTTTGTCTTGGATTTGGTGATTTCCACATCAATTATACAAGTGATGGAAAATATAGAATGACTATGCGTCGCGGACCTAATCGTATTGTTACTCTTAACCAGTATATTTTCAAGGAGATGCGACCAACAATGCATGCAGATTGTATAATGCAGTTCATTGGATATGTTAATATGGTTCAACCAGCTCGTGCTGTTTTAATTAGATTTTCTAGTGTCGAAAATCTCGAAATTGTTGACTTCCTCATGCAAAATGCTATTAATCCGACGGAAAAATAACTTGTCTTTTTATTAAATATTATTATATTAATTATAACAGAAAATGCTTTTATTGCATAAAATATTTGAAGGCCATCAATGCTAAACATACATTGATTAGCAATCAGAAATCAACGATTAAATTGGTGGAATTATGGTATATTTAGTAGGAATATATCATATTTATTGTATATAGAGTTATAATGTTTATGAATTTAGATTGATTTGCATTAATAAAATTCTCGATTAAATTATTTTTCTTTGTTATCGAAAAATGAATCATGAAAATAACTCAACAGGCGTATAAATAGCATATCTCAGTAATACTCTTTTTATCTTCTTCGGATATTAATCAGTTCAGTTCAAAAAACATTCTTAGCCAAAAAATACACTAGAATTATTATATTATGGAAGTAATCTATCCAAATCGATAACTTATCGAGTAAAACTACTATTTTTGTGATTTAATCAAAAAATTGACATATGCGAACACTAGTTTTTTTAAAGCGAAACGGAATTTAGTGGACATAAATATGTTGTATGCGAATTTAGAAAGACTTGTCATCGAGATGATTGATTGGCAATAAATATTTAGAACGATATGGGCAGTTTTGACACACCGGTTTTAGATATGTTCCTTAACCTTTATCTTCAAGGTGCTAAGACATGGAAGCCATATTGGGTTGAAATCCGTGATAATTTCTTGGATATTTCTGTTGAATATGGCAAGGAAGCTTTCACATCATACCATATTGGCGTATTAAAGGTCCGCCCTTCAAAGGATTTCCCAGATCGTCCAGATGTCCTCGAATTTTACGATGGAGATGGCTTAACACAAGTTCGTTTTTGGGTTTTCACTTACGACCCATTCGATATCCTTGAATTTTTCAAGGGAGTCTGCGCCTCTTACAAGAACTGGCGTGAAAATATTCAGCGCGAAAATACACCACAACACTTTACATGCGAAGTTAAGCCACCGGGCTTTTTCAGTGCAAACGTCGAATGGAAAGTATCTCAAGACAGAATTTCAATAGCTAAGAGCGGCCGTGAGGAGTCGTGTATCCTCCTGAAAGATTTAGTTTCGATTACTCCTTCTGCAAGCTCATCAAAGCCAAATGCATTCAAATACTCTCTTAAGAATGGCGGCGAAAAGGATGAGCACCGCTGCCTTACACTTGCTAATATGAAGCAGCTTCTCGATGCTATCTATACAAATACTTTCATTATCAAATCTGCCTCTGAAGGCGCTCAAGCACCACCGGAGTAATTAAAACCATTTGGCTCTATTTTGAATGGTATTCAAATTTCGAATTTTTATATCCAATATTAAAAGCAAAAAGTCTGAGTTTTTAAATTTTTTAAATTATTATATACGAAATTTATAAATTTCACACAGAAAACATCATCTAAGTTATAGTCTTTTGATTTCTCAGTGAAATTTGACGATTTCAAGCAATTTCAAATTTTATTTTTTTTATTTTGTCCGAAAATGTTTTTGGATAACTATGTGGCTTATTATGAGATGAGCTAAAAGAACAAATTAATATCAAATTATGAAATATTAAACAATTTTTAATAACAATAAAAAATATTCTAAAAAAAAGCTAAAAAACTAATATGTATTAAGTGAAACTGTGCGATTGCTGATCTAACAACCACTCATCTTGAAGGACTTTCTTTCGAATTGAAATGAAAATAATTCCAACTGCAAGGATTAGCGATGTTACTGTGATTGCAACAAATAATATAATGAGTTGGTTCCTTACTGGTATAGTTTTCTGAGGTTCTTGCGTTGATGTTGGTTTGAAATCGCAAATTTGTGAATAATACAAAGAAGTCTTGAAAGGATCAATCTGGCCAGCTCCAGATGCATTATAGACGGGAGCTTCGTTTCTTAAACCAATTTCTGATATTTTATCTATATGAGAAGTTCTGATGCTTAATGTGAAGTTTGTTCTGCCGGTTCTTCCCATATTAGGCCCAGTTAGGATGTTCCTAGAGAAATCTGAGTTAACTACTGAGAAAATTGCATTATTTTCTCCTTGAATTGCTGTAAAAGCTGTTGAAACAGTATTGTTCTGTACAGCAACATATATTATTGAAATGGAGCGAGATCTGAACATAAGGAAACCAGTGTCTCCTGTGTTTTGATAAAACAATGAAAATGTAATCAAAGCTGTGTTTGAGCCAATGAATCCAAGGAAAACACCATCGCCTTTGAACGTGTTATGGGAAGAATTTGCCCCATTAACAATAGTGAAATCTCTAAATAATGAAAAAACATTATCTCCTTTATCAGCGTTGACTGGACAGTGATAGAAGGATATCAACCTTGTTGTAACAGAACTACTCCGCTTAGTATTATAAATTGCAACTGCGTGATGAGCTGAAGCAGCTAAACATCTTGTAAAGCAACATTTTTGAAGATATGGCTGCGGGCCACCGGCAAATATAGCACCACCTCTGTCTGCCGCGCAGTCTTTGAAGGTGGATTCTTGTAAATGAATTATTGGATACATATCTTGTGGAAATGGAACGGAAATTGCACCACCATTTTCTACCGTTTTGCAATTATCGAATATGCATTGTGTGATATTTAGATATTTGTCGTTAGCAAATTTATAACCAACAGAAAAACTTTGATTCCAGTAGTTAATTGAGTTGATAGAAATTACAGAATCCAAGAATCTGTTAAATTTAGAATGTGCGAATTGCAAACTTTCGATTTGTGTAGAACTTTTATAAAAATTTGTAAAAAACTTCTGCGCTTGAAGCCTTGAAAATCGAATATGTTGCGTGTTAGTTGATCGTGTTGTGGAAAATAGCGGAGAAGAACTGAAAGATGAAATAATTAACGATGATATGCTATGATTCATTATTTTTCAGTCTATCAGACGGTTGAACGATAGCAAAATTTTAGGAAAAATCTTAAAAGTGACATATGCTTTGAAAAGTTGAAAATTTGACATTTGACACTCGACATTTTTATCATTTGACATTTGATGCTTTACGATAAGTAATCTAATTCCAAGTTTTAGTTTACCGTAGGCCATGCGTCTGCAAAATTTCGCGGCGTCTACGAATAGTTATGCAAACTTTATTTCACTTTTCAGGATATATGTAACTCAGATTAATAAAAAAAATTATATGAAATCGTCGCCAGAAAAACATGTTAACATTGATCAGAAAGTCAATATTGGAAGTCTCTGCTTTGTATACAATATATATACAATAGGCTGCATCATAAAGTTGAAAATGAAAGAATATATATACAGTGATTTAGTACAAATAACAGGGGAAAAATTATAACAAAAGTGAGGTTCTGAATTATCTCTTCTTAAGATTGTTAACATAATCAATGAGCTTTTTTAATCTGTCTTTATACGATCCTGGAATAAAAACATCTTTTTTTGCACATTCTATGAATGTATCTTTTAATTCTTTGAGTTTTTCTTTGATAGCATTTACATCATCGCCGGGCTCAAGATTTTGCATTTTCCTTATAACCCATTCTGTTTCTATTTTTGCAACTTGAAACTTTGCAACTGGATTTGAAAGAGCAGCTAATTTCAACAATTTATAATCATGTGTGAGATTTGCGAGACGAACTAATGACTCACTTCGAAACTCATGATGAGTATTAGCGACTATTTCCTTGTAGAGATTTACATCTTCATATTCAAATGCATTTAAAAATTGCTCGAACTGTTCTGACGCTTTTTCTTTAACTATTTGAATATTTTCTTTACACTCATCATATTCTTCTTCTGCTTTGTAATCAGAACCTTCTTCTGCTTGAAAATCTTGATCCATATCATCATCATTTTGATTTTCTTGAGCTATATTATCATCATTTTGATTTTCTTGAGCTATATCATCATCATTTTGGCATGCTTCTTCTATAGTTTGGCTTGTTTCTTCTTCATCATTTTGATTGTCGTTATTTCCACTTAACATGAATGCAAAATATTTTCTAAATTCAGTTAGATTATTATTAAATCCTTCGTACTCTTTAAGAAGCTGTAGGGCCATATATCTATCTCTGGGGACACCTATACCTGTCCATAATGCATTTATTCGTTGAAGCTCGGAACTGAAATTATTATTTCGAGTCCCTTCTTTAATTTTTTCAATCCAGGATGATTTAGAATCTTCGAATGAGAATGACGATTTGTTGTAATACTTTTTTGTCGTTTCTTTTTGTGTTTGTTTGTATTCAATCAATAATTCTTGATATTTCTGCTTTTCTCCAGTTTCATCAGGAGCCTTTTCAATTAATTCATTGACAATGCTCAGCATTGATGGGCGTTCAAGTATATCAGTTTTAATACAACGACGGATAAGATCTATAAAATTAAAATTATTAAATCTGGCTTCATTTACTAGTCCTACTAAACTTTTGCTGTCTTTAGAATTAAATTCCGACAATTGGTCGTCGTTCAGCTGCTTTTTGAATAAAAATTTTCCATATTCCCAAATATCGCATGTTGAACTGTAGTAAGCATCCTTTAATTCTGGAGCACATCTGGGTAGTTCTTGTTGAGTCTTAGCAACGGGATCATCTCTTCTTGCATTATTTAAAAATCGAATCAAATAAAACGATGAACTATCAAATTCGGCAGTTTCCATATAACGGATTATGATGTTATTTTGATGGTAAAAGAACAATAAAAACGCTATATCGAAATATTTTTGAATATCAGAATTCTGTTTATCTTTTTCGCCACGTATGATCCATAAGTAATAGTTACATTGAATAGACCCGCATTGCTCAGATATGATTGTTTTAATACTGTCTTTAATATCTTTTGATATTTCTTCATTGTCTAAATAGTTTGCGAGATCAAGAATACCGAATTTTGTGACTATATCTGTGTCAGTCGGTCGCTTAAGTCCTATTTTCAAGGCATCGAGGATTCGCAAAAGTTTTTCGATGCTTTCAGTAGGAATGAAGTATATATTATTCAAGCTTGATTCATCTAAAGGTTTGGATGTGTCTTCCAATTGTTTATTTTTGATCTCTTTTAGGTTATCAAAACGCGATAATGTCATATATATATAAATTTGTCATGTAAAATGTTTCTGCCATGTAATTGATTTTACGAACAGATTTAAAAAAAATAGTTTGAAAGAAAGAAAAATAGATTTAAATAAGACTAATACTAAATTAACATAATCCAGATTCATCAATCATACCGATAGCAGTGTATGCTTGTTTCTTCAGTAGAACTAAAAGAGCATCGATAATTTCCTGCCCTTCATAAGTTTTTCCTTCAACGAATTCATCATTCATTCCAGTGAAAGTGCTTTGCGTCAATTGCTTGATAATGCTTATCATATTTGACTTTGCCTTTTCGCCTTTAGCGGAAGATCCGCCAGCAACAGCTTTATTATACTTCTCTTCAAGGCCTTTCATAATATTTTCGTTCTCATTAAGCCTCCTCTTGTAGCGCTGGGTTTCAGCTAACGCTTCATTATATAATCTTTGTGATTCATTGCTAGTGGAAGATTTTTGGCGGGCCATTTCAACTTGCTTTGTTAAAGATTCGAGTTCTGAGTCTGCGACTTTGAGCTGAGCAACCATTGTTGCTACGGATCTTGCAATTGCATCAGGACTCTCTAATTTAGCATCAGTTAATTTCGATAAATGTGATTTGATGCTCTGCTCGACTTCCTTAACAGCATCATCGTTTGCTGGTGAAGAGTTATCCTCAATAGCCTCTTCAATCACTCTCTTTCTCTCAGGAATTGCTGGAGGCTTTGTTCTTTCTGAAATAACTTGTTTTGGTTCTTCGACGGGTTCTGGCTGTTTCTGAGCAGCTGAAGATGTTTTCTCTTCTCTCTGTGTTACTTCTTCCTTTGGAGTATCTGTTGATTCTGACTCTTCTTGCCTCATTCTTTCTTCTTCCTGTCTCTGACGCTCTTCTTCCTCCTTTTGCTTCTTTTTAGCTAAAATAAGCGGAATACCTGCATGAACAAATGGGGATGCATGGCCGATCTTCTTAAATTTAGCAATTTTGGCGGCAAACGAATTTGCAGCTGGTTCAGGTTCATCTGCATTGGTATCAGTGCCACTGCTTTCTGGAACATCTGATGCATTATCTCCTTCCTCGTTTTCGTCATTTTCTGATTTTTCATTTTCTTGAGGCTGAGCGGCTGGTTCTTCATCATCAGGCTCTTTTCCTGCAGGGGCTTCACGTCTGGATGGAGATTCTTGAGCAACTGCGTGTGAAGGTCTCTTTGTTTCATCTTTGAATTTAGAATTGAGAATCTGAACTATGTAAACAACTGGCTTACTTGGAATCCATGATTCTTTTGAGCCAGATGATGTCCCGAGCATGTTTTCGGGTACAAAAATTACTCTTGTTGAACCTGTCGACATTCCTTTGATTCCATTAAATAGGCCAACAGGCATCTCGTCGGGCGATAATGTTGCTTTGTCTCCATCAACTGAATTTAATAAATTGCCAATTTTTGGAAAATTGTCCAATGGATAAGCCGAGTACGAAATTTTAACGATATCGCCTTCAGAAAGCTCGGGACCTGGTTTTTGGAACGCATCGTAGAAAGAAAGTTGTTTGATCGAAGTGCATGATAAGTATAAACCAATTTGAGCTGTAGCCATATTCGCTGTTGCAACATCTGCAAACTGAGCAATCATTTGTTTCCTCTCATCTAGGAAATATCCATAAACATCTTTTTGGAGGTTCCATTTTAATTTGTTTGTGATTTGTAAATCGATTAATGGATGAGCTCCTTGCTTAGATATAATTAACTTTAAAACACGTGCCATGCTCATAATTTGAAAATTAAATGTTCCTTGAGATTTATTTTCGCGGGTTGCAGGTATATATTCGAACACTTGGACGGGCTGGTTAAATATTTCCAGGCCGGTTATCGATCCTTTTCGCGCCGCAGCCATGAAATAAAAAACAAATGAGGTGAAAACTGACAAAATTTAGCTCAATTTTGGTGGATTAAGGTATGGGCATCATGAAACCATTTGGCTGCGGATTTTGCTCCATTAACACACGAGAGCAATGAAATAGCTCTGAAATTCATGAGAACTAATTTGATATCAGTGTTTTTCATTAGGAACACATGCATTTTATCAGCAAATATCACCATAAAATTGCATATTATATCATAGATTTTGGAGATTTAAAACAATACATTCTTATATTTATGAGAATATTTGATCTTAGAGTTTTTCATTAGTAATGAATATATTTTATCTGCAAAAATAAATTTAGTAAGTCAAGTAATATCATATTTTTGGAGATTTTGAGCAATATATTAATATATTGTGAGAAAATTTGATACTAAAGCTTTTCATTAGTAATGAATATATTTTTCCAACATATATATACTTGGCAAGGTAGATTATATTATAGATTTTGGAGATTTAATAAAATTCAGTTTATATTATTTGCAGATTTGATATTTCATGAATTTGCTATATAATGATGTATATTATAACATATAACAAAATTATATTCTATATAGCATATAACTATATGCTAAATTTAAATTATTTCGTAAAATTAAATTTATTTTGATATTTGAACGATAAATAGGAACTGTATAAGGAAAAATAGTATTGTTAAACTGATAATGATTATATTATGATGTGTAATGAAAAATACACAAAATGCTAAATATAATTTTATTACAAAGTCAACAAAATAGAAATAATTACTCACTTACGGGATATGAAACCATTTCTAATATAGAACATCAAATAAACATCCTCTTTCAAAACTTCCGAGATATCTGTTTGTTTGATAATCGTGTCATTGCAGCTAAACCATCTTCCATTCCTCTTGACGCTGGCCAGGTAGTGGCCAAGGTCGCCACCCTTTGGACGAACGACAGTGGATATGAGGCTGTATTTAGCTCCATCGATGTGCCTCTTTAATTCTGGCTCTACGAACTTGTCGAGGTCGAGGACTTCTGAGATCTTGATGTTTGCAAGGTTTCTGCTTTCGTTTGACGTTCTAACAAGCGCAACGGATAATGTTTGTGGCAATGTGTGGAAAAAGTACTGCTTCTTGGCTGAATGGCCGCAGGATTGGCAAGTCATAGGGGACTCACCGGAGAGGAACTGCGAAATGGCCTCTTCTAATGAGTTTGATGTTGCAATTGGAATCATTAACATTGATTCTGGGGCTAAAAGCGTTTGCGATTGATCACAGAACTCGCAGCTTTCAACAATATGGAATTTCCAATTGAATATGTCGCCAAATTCATGGGAATCAAATTTTGCTTGGTAAAAGTCATCAAGGGATGTACGTAAGCGCATGAAAAATTCTTGAGAGTCTTTCTGTTCCGTTGAGTTGAGGTCTGGATACAAAGCATTGATGCAAAACAGGAAATCTGAGATAACAAAATTTCCTCGTCCGTTTGTAGCGAGCATCATCTTGTATAACATTTTGTGTACTGCAGCAATTGGTGAATCAATTTCATCCAGCTTGTATTTGCCTGATAAAAACCATTTTTCGATGAGCGGATGGGCCATTAAGCATTGAAGAATGGAATTAAGCCAGCAAGTATTGCCGAGATTTTGTAATTGCATGGGTGTTCGCTGTTTAGGAAGAATTGACGTCTGTGGGTCGAGATTTGCAGACATTGGCATTCCATCAACGACAGCAAGCTTTGCAGATACGACAAGTCTGTCAATACGTGGATCAAATATAAATCTTCGACCTAATTCTTGCGAAAAAGTAAATAACTGCTGTGTTTGAATATCAATTCCGAACGGATTCTTGCATGGATGCTCTGCTAGATGCTCCAAACAGAATATATTTCCGCATGATAGGCATATGGATAGATTTCTTGGCTTTGTCTGGCAAACGGTGCACATAAACGCAGAACATGGTAAAAATCTCGAAGGAAAAATTGATTTTTCCCATATTAGACGCTGAGCTTGAATGAAAGTATTCTTTACATTGCCAGATTTCTCGAATATCTTCAAAAGCTCGCCAATCTCAGTATCTTCTATCATTAATATTATAATTATATTTTATGACATGTAAATTCGTTATTGTTTTGTAAAGTTCAAATTTGTCATGTAAACTCTATTTAATGAATATATTGATTTGAGCAATCATAATTATAGATTACTTTTGAAATGTATATTGTATAACTAGAGGCTCTAGTGGAGCTGAAATTATTATAGACAAGAGAAAGCATGTTCTCATCTTTAATATTTGTTTTTTCGATCTTCACATATACATATGATATTTCCACAGCTCACACTAATCATATAACTTTCAATTATATCAGATTCATTCAGTTAATCTCAATAATTAGATGAGATAATATTAAAAATTAAAGAAATCTTACTGGATTTAAAAATAACGCACAGATTCACTTGAATTAGATGTAGTATTCTAAAAACGAATTTTGGCCTGAGATTTAAATTATCCAAAGCCAAAATCGAAAATAATAGTTTATTTATGTAAGTAAACATAAAGTTTCGATTGAATTTCATCAAAAACTGACTGTTTTTTGATTTTATTTTTCAAAAAAAGAATTTGTATAAAGAAAAAAAGTTGCTGCTTGCAATCAGTTTATGCGAATCCGATTTCAGTAGCGATGTTCATAGCCTCGACATCAGCTGGAAGACGGATGTAAGCCTTCTTGACGAACTTGGATGTGATAACAGTGCAAACCTTGACTGGCTTAACCTTGTAAAGGCGGTTGAAGGCAGCAGCGATCTCTGTCTTTGTAGCCTTGATATCGACCCAGAATGTCATTGTGTTCTCACTCTCGATCTTAACTGTGGATTTGTCGGATGTGACTGGGCCACGGATGATCTTGTAGTCGTTGCGCTTGAGAGAAACTGGCTGGACGGCCTTATGTTCATAAGCTGGGCGTCTTGGAAGGACCTGAGCAGCCTTCTTACCGAACTTTGTGAAGTTGCGTGTCTTTGTGACCTCCTTCTTCTGGCCCTGAGCGAGAGTCTTAGCAGCAGCTTGAGCTTTGCCTGACATCGAAAGGCCCGACCATAACCGCTCTATCGTCCTCATCAAAATTTGCTGTTTCCGCAGAAATACGGCATATTTCAGGCACATTTATGCTGAATATTTGATATTTTTGTTCAGATTTTAAAATTGAAAAATCATTGATGAAATTTCGTGTCTATTCTAGTTTTCTACATCTATCAATGCATATTTTATGCACATTTATGCTGAATATTTGATTGTTTTGCGTATATCTTTAAATTAAAAAATCTTTGATGAGATTTCGTGTCTTTGCTAGTTTGCTTATTGTTGTAATACATATTTTCGTCATTTTCAGGCTGAATACTTGATATTCATGCTTAGATTTTTAATTTGATAAAACATTGATGAAATTTCTTGGCTTCACGAGTTTTCTACTTATAGAATTACATATTATCGGATATATATATTTAAATAAGCATATATTAATTCCAATTTGAGATCTTTTTGAATATATTTTATGAATGAATCACAAACAAAAGAATATTTTATTTATTGGTCTCTATTAGTCAAAATTTCGGTTACATTATGAATTTAAATAAAATATTATCATTTTGGATTCAAAATTATTTGTTAATATGATATATATATATATATATATATATATATATAGATATATATAGGGTGGAAGGAAGTGCCAATACAATTCGTAATTTAATATTTATTATAATAAATAGAACAAATCCTGGAAAAAAATATAAAAAGCTTAAGCATCTTCAGGAGCTTCAATAACTAAAGTGTTTGGATCGGTTTCAATGCCGAATGGATTATCTTCTTCGATTTCATCGCCGACTTGGACATATCCTGATTGAAGGCCATCTGTTGGAGTATGAGCACGATCCATAATAAGACCATACATAATAGCGAAAATGTGTGGAAGCATTAAGTTAATTGTTGTTCCCTGAATATATGTGAAGTAATTAGAGAAATGTAAAGCCATAAATGCTAAAGATATAGGAATTGTTGAAACACAGTAGTAGTTAAATCTATCTGTTTGTGGATGTGGTTCACCTTCCTTGTTATCCTCCGATTTCGGAGTGATTGATATTCTGGCAACTATAATGCAAATAACAAGAACTACGTGGTATATGCAGTATATTATTATATGTACCATCGTTGTTTCTGAGGAATTATCTGGATGAGAATTCATGAAAGAGATATCATGACTTCTTGGACTGACCATGTCGAATGCCATTGCTGCTGATGTTAGAATGATTGAAGTTAAGAATGCAACTAAGAATCTTTGTACGACTGGTTGATCTCTTTCAGAACCAATAAAAGAGAAGATCGCGATTGTGTAGAAGAAGAAGTATCCGAAATAAATATCTCTTAAAAAGCATGTTTCGATTTTGAATGGCAAGATTTGGAATAAATTACCAACAGATAATGGATCGAACATGAAAATAGAGAAGAAGAGAAGTAAAGCGGTGAGTTTTTGAAGCAATGTTGGTCTAAAAGATCCGAAAGATTTTGATATAAATATTGTAACTAAGCAAAGGAAAGATGATGATGCCATAACTTTTGTAATAGCATAAACAAGTATGAAATTCGGGTCACTTGATTCCCAAATTAGAGTAAATGTTTCTGTAATCTGTCTTTCTGATAGGAAAACGAAATTGACATTGATTGAATCATAATCAATCCTCTTGTTATGATATATCTCGATTGCACTAGTTGACCAGTTAATTGGAGAAGCAAATAAGTTGGTTTCATTTATATGTGCCTCATGAGTACGAAGAATTTTGCCTAATTTCTTGCAAGTAATGCTGACTTTGCCTGAAAATGAAACTGAGCGATTTAAAACTTCATCAAATCTATAAGATATTTTCATGTATTCGGACATCGGTTTTACATTGGAAACATAGCTTTCTATTGCATGTAGATTTGTGTCCTTGTTATATGTGAGCTTATCTGACTGGATGATTTGCTGTGCTGGAGATGGGGCCATAACACAGAGAAGAAGAGAAAATATGAAAATCAAAATTGGTAAAAATGATATGAAACCGCAGTGGTGGGTGATTGGGAAGTCGGAGACATAAGAAATGTCTTCGTCTTGGAAGTTATTCACCTCAACATTGGTGAAATCTTTCAATTCACTAAGCATTTGTCACTTTTTTAGAATATGAAATCTTTTTTGTCATGTAAATTATTTTGGCATGTAAATAGATTTGACATTTATATTTTTTGACATGTAAAATCTCTTTGATATCATTCTAGAAATCTATCATACCTTTATTATGATTAACTATCGTTTTTTCCTTTCAAACGAATTTTGCTCTTAATTATTGTTATATATCTGCAATATATTATTTTTGCTCTTTTTTAGATATTCTCATTTGAAGCTCATTAAAATCACATGGGTATAACACTGTGATGTGAGTTTGATATTAAATTTCAAAAAAATGTTTTGATCAAGAAATATTATCAATATGTCTTCAATACAGCATAAGGAAAAGTGATACTATTCATATAAAAATAATTCTCGGCTATACACTTTCAAACTATCTCAAAATTTCATTTCGAAAAATAATATCATCAATATATTTTGATTTGCATTGTATATCTTGACATGTTTGCAGAATTGAGAGTGTACTTTATCAAAAAGCAGCCGTGTTAAATGAATTCCAATGGAAATATATTTAAGAGCATGAAAAATTAAATCAAATAATTATATATATCGACAGCAGTAACGTACGGTCGAAACTGAGATAATATTAGTTGAAAAAGAAACTAGGCAATAATTGGCGTTGATCGACAGACGGCAAATCTTCGGTCATAACTGGTGGAGGAAGTATATAATTACCGCTCAAACGCGTTTCGTCAGCATATCTAACGTGAATTGGTTTTGTGCCTTCGACAACGATTTTATTATTCATGAAATGCATAGCATTTGTCGCTTCTTCTTGTGTTGAATATTGAATAAAGCATCTCCAGCTCTCGTTATCGAGGGAAACTACGGAGTGTTGAACACTTTGAATGATCAAACCATATTGACCAAAAAGACGTCTAACGTCATCCATATTTATGGAGTTGGGGAGCTTCTTAATGTAGAGCATGCACGACACAGTTTCATGGCGTTCATGACTCTCTGCGTATTTTGCGAGAAGTTTCTTGTTTCCAATAACCATTCCATCTATTCCACGGATAGCAGCTGCAGCTTGTGAAAGCTCTCGAAAACGGACAAAGCCAAAACATCTGGATTGACCTGTTTCGAGATTAATCATGATCTTGCAGCAAACAATTTCACCATATTGAGAGCATAATGCTTTGAGGTCATCTTGATTGAAACTCGGTGGAATATAATTTATGAAGACATTTGTTGAAGGTTCGATTGTTTGTGATCTTGTTTTTTTCGGCTGAAGGCGATCTTTTACAAAAGCCTCCGATTTTGGCCTCTCCATCCTATTTACCCTGCGGCGGGGGGCTGGAGCAAGACTTATATTTTCGGACATTCGAAATAATCAATAAAAGTCTTTTAACCGGTCTGACACATTTTTTTTTCTAGGTTCATGAATATTTTTTTAAGAGTTCGTGGTGATTTTTTTATGTATTAATGGGAATGCCGATCCAAAACAAAAATTCGACATAAATTTCGGACTTTTATCATCAAGAAAGGTCTAGAATATACGAGAAACATGATTATTTGATTATAATAAAGAACTGTAATTGAATGGAGGTTAGTGTAATCTTCTCAAAAAAATAATCCTCAATTTTTCACATTTATGAGCAACTACAATGCTATTTTAGAATAAAGCAATGATACAATAATTAATTTTAAGAGAAATATCCAAACATAATGATACTTTTTGCTCAATATATCGAGAAATCGAATTGTTCAAAAGTGTCACTTGCCCATTATTTAATGTTATCATCTATCTGTTCCCAATCATTTGACAACGTTTTAAATTTTTTGAAAAAAGTGAATTGAAAGTGTATGTCACTTTTGCTAACAAAATAACTTTTTAAAATTTTGTATGAGATATTTGAATTCATTTCCAATTTAATTTTATCGTATTCAGACGCGATGAGTTTGTAGCTCGCTTATGTATAACAGAAATATCCTGATTCAACATGAATATCATCATTTATCAGATTGAATATTTTCATTCAACTAATAAAGTGAGAAATAAAAGATGTAGACATATATTATTCCCAGTTGGATTCTTCTGAACTAAAACTCTAGATACAGTTGGGTCATAAGCGTAACACACTCGACAATTTCAAAATGTATAAGAATATGATAGAGTGTGTAGTATATTATCAGATTCTAGGTTAGTTCAGTTCTAATCACATATAATAGTAGACTTCAATTATTAAACAGGTCATATTTGACAAATGTCAGAAATTGATTTTCGTCTATTTGAGAAATATTAGTAAAATCGATATGTTTATATGATGCCGTGACAAACAATAATAAAAGAATTTCAAACAATTTATTTCTTCCATCCAAGATAGAAAATCTCACGTGGTTCTGGAAGGACGACTTTATCTTTGCGAGCTCTAATCTTGCGCTCATTTGCACGCATGTATCTTCTTGCATTGCTTTGAAGATAAAATGCTGGTAAAGGACGGTGTATTTTAGCTTCTTCATCCCACTCGAAGACATTGTCATTGACAAAACCATGTTTAATGAATAATGAATTGAGAATTTGTCTGATCCATGAATATTTTGGTGTTTCATCGTATCTAAGTCTCCTTACATATTCAAAGAACATTTTGAACTCTCTGGGGCATCCTGCACAGAGCATTTCAGGTTGTGTCGATATTTTCAACTGAGTAATTTTTTCATTTCTTTCTTCAACAGATTTGACCTTAAATGATTGCCATGGTAACGAGCCTTTCAAAAATCGTATTAATACATATGCAATACTCTCCAAATCATCTCTGCGCGATTGTTGTTCGCCGAGATGAGTATTTACTGAGACGTAGTGCGCTGTACCTACAAGTCCGTTATTATTTGTGTACATATAGTGTTCTTTTGTACGTGGATCAATGTATTGCGTGGAAACTCCAAAATCGATTATATAAATTCTATTTCTGTTCTCATTTCTTCCTACAAGGAAGTTGTGAGGTTTGATATCTCTATGTAGAAGACCTGAATTGTGAACGTACTCAATTGCACGCAACATTTGGTCAGCGATCATCAGCACTGTCTTCAAATTGAAGCATTTACCACAACGCTTATACAACGATTCAAGTGATGGTCCCAATTTTTCCATTGCCAGCACTCGACTCTTCTGATAATCAAATAACCCGTAAACTTTAGGGATATTGCTGCCACCTTCTAAAGTCTTGTAGCATTTATATTCGTTAGGAAGTTGAGGATTTGTCGCTGCTCCTGTCTCGAACTTTAAAGCAACGATTTGTTGTGTTTCCATGTCTTCAGCTTCGTAAACATCACCGAAACTTCCACCACCTAAATGACGCCTGATGATGTATCTGTCGTTGATTACCTGTGAAATCAAATCCTTCGTGCGCGCACCTCCTCCTTTCATATAAAAAAATTAATTCAATTCATTTTTCAACTGAAGAAACACGATTATAATAATGCAACGGAAATAGATATATAATAATTCTAAAATAACGAGCAAATTTTTTGACATTTATCAGTAAATAATTTTACATGTCAAAAAATAACATCTTGCATGATTTACATGTCAATAATATTAAATAATAAATAATTTACATGTCAAAAATAAATAAGATTTTCATAAATCCAAAGATCTTAGGCAAAAACATTAACAAACTATATATTATGCTTATGTACATATATAGATTATATGGTAGAAGTACTAAGGCTCATTCTTCGTTGTGACGTTTACTCCAAGTGCACAATAAAAGGGGTACCCCTCTTTTTTGGAAATTCTGACATCGTAAATAGTCAGAAATACCATGCACTAATAAAAAGTGATAATATTTTGCAAAAATTCAAAACGTTACAAATAATTTTACATGTCAAAATTATTTTTGAAAATTAAACAATAGATAATAGGGTTGAATCAATTAGCGCCTGTTTAAAACCGATTACTGTGTTAATATGAAGCCAATAAAGGCATTGATCAATGTTAGAAACTCGAATGATAATTTAAATTTGATAAAAAGCGGAATTATTATGTAATTTCAGAAATTTAAGGTTAAAAAGTGAAAAAAATCTTGATAAAAAAATATTTCGGTTTTTGTTAGTCAAATTTTGAATAATGGGTGTAGCAGGCTTTTACCGCTGGTTAGTCCAAAGATATCCATTAGTCAGGCACCGCACCAACGACCTTGCGCATCCAAAGATCAATAATTTCTATATTGACTTCAATTGTATCATTTACAATTCCATACGTCAAGTGAAACCTGAAGAAAACGGAGACAACACAATCCTATTTAATGAAATATGTCGTTACGTTGATTTACTCGTCCAAATAATGAAGCCAGACTCGTTAATTTATATCGCAGTCGATGGTCCGGCTCCTCTCGCTAAATGTGCGCAGCAGAGAAGCAGACGCTTTGTTGCTGCACGTGATCACCAAGAAGGTACATTCAGTACAGCAGCGATTTCCGTCGGAACAGAGTTCATGGAAGAATTACACGTACATTTAGAGAAATTCATCAAAAGTAGAATAGAAAATGATTCAACTTGGGCCGCACCAAAGGTCATATACAGCTCTCATCGCACTCCAGGTGAAGGCGAGCACAAATTTTTCAATTATTTGAGAGTAGAGATGGATAAGCCAGATTTCGATAAATTTTCTACGCATTGCATCTTCTCACCAGATGCTGACCTTGTTTTCCTCACCCTTCAAACAGGAATCAAGAATTTTTATATTATGCGCGAATGGACGAGCTGGATGGGTCCTAATGAAAACATGGCCAATGGTGAGCTCGATAAGATGCGTGTCAGCCAAAATGATTTCGAATTACTTCATTGTCCGATTTTAAGAGATTATCTCCAAAACGAATTCCCAGAATCTGACGTCAACAGACTTATCACCGACTTCGTTGCTATAGCATTCTTAATTGGTAATGACTTTATTCCACATTTTCCGGAAATTAATATTTCTAATGGCGATTTCGACAGCATCCTTAGAGCTTACCGCCAATCTCTTCTCGATAGGCGTAAATATTTAATTACAGAAGACATAGAATACGATAAGGAAAATTTAGAAGCTTTCCTCAAAGCAGTTGTCGCCAATGTTAAAGCATCAGATAGAAGCAATGGAAACCAGAAACTTGGAAAAGGCAAGAAGAACGCAAAACCGAATCAGCTTTACACAGTACCTGGCGCCCAAAAATATCTTCAACAGAAATACAAGAGCGAATACTCGGAAGAATTCGAGCAGGAACTCTGCTGCGCAGTTATAGACTCATTTAATTGGGTTCTTAATTATTATTTCAAAGGATGCTGTGACTATACATGGCAATTCTCATATTTCTACGCTCCTCCAATCATCCTCGTCGCTGAATACTGCAGAGTTCACGAGTCAAACTTCGATCTCGGACGTCCTCCTCTTCCATTCGAGCAGCTTCTTTCCATCCTTCCGCCGAAGATGTCTCACCTCCTTCCATATCCTATTGCCCGTCTCATGTCCCCTCCTTCGCCCATCGCAGAATATTACCCAGAAGAGTTCGAAATCGACTTAAACGGCAGAAAGTTCGAGCACGAAGGCGTAATTTTGATTCCTTTCGTCGACATAGAGAAACTTAGGACAGAAGTGTCCAAAGCACTCGGACAACTCTCTGATGATGAAAAGAAGCGCAACACATTTGACGAGATGAAGATCATGAACGAAGGAACACCGAAGGAAAAGAAGACAGCTGATCCACCAGGACTGCCATCGCTCAGCGGAATCAAATTCGAACTAGAAAACTCGACAGACCAGTTGAAGATTTTCGACAAACCATCGAAATATCCATCGTTATTTGTTGTTCCTAATTTCGATGAAGTCGGCGAAAACGAGAAGTACAAAGATATCAAAAACACAAAGGAGCTCTTCGGAAAGCTCGTGTTGTTTGATTGGCCATTCCTCAGACCTGGCGTCGTCGTCGGATCATTCAACAAGGATGGCGGCAGCGTAATTGACGAAAAAACTAAGACAGAAAAAACATTCTCAAGCGACAAGAACTACAATACTATGCTGACTGTGCTCAGGAATCGCAGAGGCATTGAAACTGAGAAATCCTCTGTCGGACTCATCATCAAGCCTTACGTCATCAAGTCCATCGATGGAACAATCAAGAGATCGAACGAAAAGAGATTATTCCCAGCCGAGCTCATTTTCATGCCAGACAAGGTCGATGTCATGAGGAGATACCTCACACCTCCACCGCCGAAATTCCCAGAGGTAGGATCCAGAATCATCATCACAGAGCCATCAAAGGAAGGACAGGTCGCACAGGTAACAAGAGTCAACTTAGAAACAGGTGATGTCACTGCGAAAGTTATTCTCTCTCCACCGTTCAACGGCAGTTTCCTCGCCAATGATAGTTACACACTAAATATGGATGAGCTCGCTCACGATCTCGGAATGAACAAGGACTTAATTAAGTGCATGCTCGAATCTGTTAGGGTTTTAAAGCTCGAAAGCGATTTAAGAGACCCAGATGTTGGTCTCACGCTGTTCCGCAAGGACCAAATTCTTGATGGCATCACATTCAGAACAAGAGATGGTAACTACCTCTTTGCCAAGGAAGCCCTCAACTTGATCAAGCAGTACTTAGAAATCTCAGAACTTGAGAATTTCTACAAGCACAAGGCCAAAGTTGAATTCAAGGATAAGACAAACCAACCAAAATTAGTAATTTTTGCCGACAATCTTGCCTCAAAGACTGAGAAGCAGATCGAGAGAGTCGAAGCAATTCAGAATTGGATACACAGAGAATCGCCTATTGCAGGCTTATTCCTAATCCCAGACCACATCACAATGGTAACAAGGGCACAGTCAGAACTGCTGGAAGTCAGACTCAACAAAATCAAGTTCGAAGAGTCAGAAGGATCCGAAGTCACATTGAAGAAAGGTGAGTTCCTCATCAAAGGAATGTTCCCAGACAGGGGCTCCATAATTAGCACCGGCGACAGAGTCACATCCATTGCACCAAATGGTCCTGTACCATTTGGAACGCACGGCACAGTCATCGGCTTCGATCACTACACCCTCGAGGCATACGTCGTCGCAGACACACCATTCCAACTTGGCTCAACGATGAGGATGAGACTGAAGTCACAGAGAGGCTTTGTAGCAAACATTGCTGATTTGATTCCATACAACTAATTTGTTTTTATGTTGAATAATATTTTTGCATAATAAACATATGGTTTTTTATTATTATTTTGTTAATAAAAAATTAAATTTTTAAAAATCAAAATTCAAAACGCTTAAATTGGAATAATTTCGTTTTAATCACAGTTGCTTATGAACTAAATGGTAAAGATAATAAATAAATGATGAAATAGTATTCAAGTAAATATTTATTAAGAACTTACTAGAAATTTTTAAGAAATTCTAGTTGGTTTAACTACCAATGTAAACAGTAGTATGGATAAATGAAATTAAGTCCGATATAAAATCCCTGAGTGTTAGTTTTTTAAAAAAAATTCTGAGGCTCAGATAGCCGAATCATCTGTAATCAGAACAGGTCCGTTTTATCCTCACCGTCAGCAATAATACATACTATCTTCCTCCGCCCTAGAACGAAAAGAAAAAATGATTGAACCAGGCCAAACCGTTTTTGCACTTAACCAGGGTCCTTTAAAATTAAACAAGGTATTAACCTTAATTATTAAAACTTTATATGTCAAATTTATTTTTCTATTTTTTGAAATTTGAACGAGAAACTTATATAATCATGAGATTCTATTATGATGTTAGCATTTATGTCTCATACTGATAAGATATATAGTGTTATAATTTAAGGAATTCATGAATATAAGGATTTTTGGTCTCGGATATGTTTTATAAAAATAAAAAATAAAGTTAATTTGTCAAAAAATAAATAAAAATTGAAATCATTAAAAATAGAATAATAATATGAATGGTAGAGTTTTAAAAAATTATGCAACGGTTATCTTTTCAAATATTTTCTATGATTTGTCACAAAAAAAATTGAATACTTTATTTCGCTTCCATATTATACCAAAATATTATTTTCTTTTCGGTATTTACTTAGATTTTGATATTTATGACGAAAAATCAAAAATATCTCATGATCCGATATAATTTGTAATTGTTTAATTTTAGAATGAGATTTCTTTATGAACTCTTCGTGTATAGATGCATTATGTAGATTTTCATATATCTATGCCATTCCCATGCTATAAAATCGTATATTTCATGTGAATGAAAGCGAAAAAAGAATGACGTATAAAAATATTTTCTCACTGATGTAAAACTTCCATAACCCATGAATACGGTCCACATACACGTTGAAAATCGATTGGTTAAGCGTATAACGAGAAAAGAGCTTCTTGATTCAGATTTTCGAATAATTTCTGAAAAATATTTAATTTTTCATGATAACCTATATAAAAACTATCCATTTTTTGCAAAAAAATTGGAAAATATAAAGTGAAGGTCGATAAAAAAAAATAAATGAATGATGAACAACTGTTGCAGATACACCCGCTTTTAAAAGCACCAGGTGTTAAAGTTTTGATGCATGACAACGTAGGCAAGATCAACACCCACGGAGATGTTCAGCCTCGCTATCTTGTCATAACAACTATTGGAATTTTCCTCTTAATTAAGAAGAAATTCCCGTCAGGCTACAAGATATCCAGAGAAATCGCGTTATCAAGGGTGAACAGCATCACTCTTACTACAGATTTCTTCGAAGTCAAGTCTGACGACGTAAGCATCGTTGTTCAGCATGAAAAGATCAACTACATGGCAGCCATCCTCGATCATATGTATACATCGATGATGGGAGTCTCATGTTTGAAATCATCAAATCAACTCAAAACAACAGTCATGGAGCTTCAATTAGACATGAACGAGGATATCAATATTATACATAGATTTATATCCGAATGTCTTGCTCTAAATATTCCAACACAATTGGACCAAATCACAACAATATGTAAAACACTCGAAACACAAGGCGATGCTTTAACAATTACACCAGTATTGGCTGCATCATCTCTTATGCCTGCCCTCGCTGGTTCATTGCGTGGAGATACGCTTTTCAAGACAATTGTATTGAAAGACGTGTCTTTCCTTTCATTCTTCCCACATTTCTCAACAATTATGAAATTATCAACGTCAATTACCACAATTCAATTCTATAGAACATCTTTCCTTGAAAGTAATTTGACCATACCATCAGGTTTCTTCGAAAAAGAAGTAGTTGCGCCACTCCAATCTATCACTTTCATAAATTGTGATCTCACAAATCCGAGATTCAAAGATTTCTTCTACGAGTTCGCAAAAATCAAAGCAAATTTCACATCTTTCACAATTGAGCGCTGTGACTTTATCCCATCATCTTTGGAAGCAGTGTTCTACTCTATCTTCGATGCCCCTTGCTTCAGAACTCTTACTGAACTTATCATCAAGAAAATTAATCTTGCCGAGTCCGTTCAAATGTTCTCTGTTCAGCTCATGAACTGCGACTGGGTACTCAAGAAGAAATCATTACACAAATTCGTTTGCAACAACGTTCCTTTAAATCTCGAATTTCTTTTATCTGCTTTCATGATGTTCGAATCAGGCCTCCACGAGATTTCATTTTCAGGATGCAATCTCGCAAAGCCACTTGCAAAGCCAATCCCAACATTCCAAGAAATTACAACTCTTGATTTATCAGAAATTCAAACATCAGCCAGCAATCTTGTCTCTGTAATGAAGTCAATCCAGACAGGGCAGCACCAGATCAAGAACATTGATCTCTCAGCTCTTAAAATTTCAGCCACTGAATCTGAGCTTCTTTATCCAATGATCGCCGACGTAGAGCTTAAAGGAATCACAACACTTGCTTGGGTACAGAATAAAGTATCAAATCAGTCACTTCCACATTTCGTAGATTTCTTATGCAAGCAGAAATCAGTCTATGACTTGTCCATCTCAGAATGTATCCTCAATAAGGCCTCAAACGTCGACCAGGTCCTCAGAATTGTAAGAGAACTTTCTCTCGAAAGATTTGTTATGACTGGCCACGGTTCCTTCTCATTCGGCCCTGAATTCAACGACGTCCTCGAGGCTCTCATTTCCCGTGGAACATGCATCTCAATCGACATCAGCGGCCACGGTATCGGTGATAATGGTTTGCCACTCCTCGAAAAACTCATCGCAACAGGTACAAAGGCCCTCGCCTTCAACTCTACATGCGCAAACAACGCTGAGAAGCTCCTTGCTTGCCTTAAAGCCATCATTTTGTCTAATGTCGAATTCTCACTTTGGCCAGCTCCAGATGTTTCAAGAGTTTTGCCAAAAATCCCGCTTACATCCAGGGAGCGCCTCATCAGGGAGTTCGGCAATCTCAAGAAGCAGTTCGAAGAGAAGTACAAACTCGAGCAGACACCAGACATTGTTGTATCAGAGGAAACAGTCACAAAGATGAGGAGAATGTCCTCCATTCCTCTTCTTCTCAGGGGAGCAGCAGACCACTCGCAGCTTCCTCACCTCGAGCCGCTTAGGTTTGCAGGCGTCAGCCAGAAAGAACAAGACGTCGCCACTTTGCTCGTTGAGTGCTTCGGGCAGAAGGCGTCGGGACCAGAGACAGACCCGTTGGTTGTGTTCTTTAACCAATGGAACATAGACACATCTATAGACAAGTATGAAATGTCGTACTAATGTATTATTATATTGTTCAATTTTTATATTTTTCGCTAATACAGCATCATCACTAAAAGACATAAAAGTTTATATATCTTAACCATTCTTCTAGCATTGCTCCTTTTAAAATCTAAATAAAAAAAAATTATTCATTTATTTTAATGATTCATAATCAATAACTTCATTTTGGCTCCAAAAAATGAAAGATTAGTGACAAACTGCCCATTTGTTTGCATATTTTATTTGAAAATTGATTATTTTTGAAGCATAACATCAACATTTTGTGAATACAATATAAAGATTTGGTGGAGTTAGTCATATTTTCAAGCTAAAATTTTACTGATTGTTGTTTTTAGTGTCGAAAATTCATGATTAAAAAATCAGCAAAAAATGAAAAAATTGTATGATTTATTAAAAAATAAATTTTTTCATAGTAAAAATATAGATTTTTTGAAGAATTAAATTTATAAAGTTGCGTTATAATTGAAGTATGTTCGATACAGAACACAAATAAATCAAAAAACGAAATTTGTCAGTTCAAAAAAATAACATGAAGTTGAGTTCGCCTCCTGTTGTCATTGACACGGGAAGTAGCTTCACGAAAGTTGGATTTGCCGGCTTCTATGAGCCTAAGGTAGAGTTCCCAACTGTCGTTGGCGTTCCAAAAGATACAGCGCAGCTAATTGGAGGAAAAAACGTAGATTTCTTCGTTGGCAATGAAGTTTTTACGAAATCAGACTTGGTAGAGATATCAAAGCCAATGGAGAACGGTTTTATAGTAAATTGGGATGATATAGAGAAAGTTTGGCATCACACATATTATAACGAACTTTTAGTTGTTCCAGATCAACACCCAGTAATAGTCACAGAGAAACAGAATTGCACTCAGCATGCTCGCGAGAAGACAATACAGATGTTTTTCGAGACTTTTAACGTTCCAGCGTATTATTCAGGTGTGCAATCGGTTTTTGCACTTCTTTCATGCGGCATTACGACAGGTGTAGTATGGGATGGTGGTGAAGGCTGCCATTCTGTTGTTCCTGTGTACGAAGGCTACCAACAGCCTCACGCAGTTCTTACTTCTCCTATTTCAGGCGAAATTCTCACACAGTTCTTCACAAATAAGATGAATGCCGCAGGAATCGATACTTCTTTCATGAAACCAAACGATATTGCAGGCTTAAAAGAAAATAAATGCAGAGTTACAAGAAAATTCGATGATTCAAGAACAAAAAGCGCGCAATTGAAGAGGAGAAAGAGTTATACAGCAGAAAAAACGAAAGCTATGCAAGATAGCGAAAATGATTCATCTTTTGATTACGACACGGCAGAAGTCCTATTTAACCCAGGAATTGCACAGCTATCGACACAATCTATACCAGAAGTCATCGTACAGTCATTACTTCTTGTAGATACTGCAGTTAGATATGAGATGTTGCCAAATGTTGTTTTAACTGGCGGATGCTCGATGTTTCCGGGCCTCCCTGAGCGCATGGAGGCAGAAGTTACTGGAATTGACATCAAACCTCTTCTTCAGCCGGGAGAAACTCTTCCTCCTCCAAAAAGACGCACGCACGGAGAAACAACATCACTTAACGTCCCCAAGACACCGAATTCACAGAAGACAATCACGCCTAAAAACTCCGGCTACCTGGGAGACAAACAGCAGGCTCAGTTTTCTCTGGATGACGACTCTCTCGCATTGACGCCAGAGGAACTTCATTCGATGAGTCCGGAAGAGATGCTCGACTTAATCGACCCGAACATCAAGAACGACAAGAACTACAAAGTGCCTAAGCTGGAAGATATGATTATACCAGACCCGATTGACCTTCAGCTCAAGATCCCAGGCGACTTCCTTCCGCCTTCCACCAAGTATGGACTGCCGCTGACAAACGAGGCGCTTTTGCTGACGGAAAACGGCTACATTATACCTTACGAGCGATACAAGTGTCTCATACAGTACCAGAAGGCTCGCAAAGTCAGGGTTCCTGTCGGATTGAACGCTCATGTCACTGCTCCGCCTGAGAGAAAGAATTCTGTGTGGATCGGTGCATCTGTTTTAGGCTCTTTGGATCAATTCCCTGATCTCGTAATTTCAAAGGAAGAATATAAAGAGACAGGATCCTGGATTGTGCAAATGAAATGCTACAGCTGATCATTTTCTTATTTTTATTTAATTTTGTTCTGTAAAATTTTTTTGTTTGTATAATTATTATATTTTCTTTCTATAATATCATTTATTTTGGTGTGCTTTGACTATATTTTATTTGCTTCATTAGTCTTTAATATTATTGATAATTGTGAATTAATGATAATGAATAAAATCTAATGTGAATTATAAGGTATTAGTATTGATAGATGTTATTTATATTGATATGAAGGCTTAAAATGAAAGTAATCAATGAAATATTTAGAAACTCGTAAAAGATTGAATTTAGGGAATAAAATTGAATTTTTAGCGGGAAAGTTATAGTGTAGAATCAAAATATAATAAATTGAAAGTGATTTTTTGATTTTGATTTGTCACTTTTTATTATGACCGAGGTTCCAGATTCCGAGGTTCCGAAAAAGATAGAATATATTAAGAACGAAATTAAGAAAATGCAGGGCCTAATAGTTAGTAATAGTGATCAATTAAGGGCTTCTGACGAACGCGTTAAAGAGTTACAAGATAAAATTCGCGAAATAAACAACAAAAATAAAGAAATACAGAGAGAAATCGATCAAATCAAGACACAACAAAATACTCACAATGAATATCTTGACAAACAATCGAAAATTGTCCTTGCAAGATTTAATCAAGAACATCAGAACGTTTTAGAACAAAAAGCTAATTTATTTGCACAAGAAAAGAATGGATCTCGCGAAATTCAAGAACTTGAACTTCGTTTTAAACATCATTATAAGCAAAAAGTCGATGAACTTGAGAAAAAGAAAGCAGAGCTTGAAGAAGCTGAGAAAAACCTAAATCATTTACAACTCGAACAAGAAGATCAAATTAAATATATTTTAAATATCGATATAGCAAATCATCAGCCCATTCTTCCACAAACTGAAAACGAAAATTATGATGCTTCTGAAGATGAAAGCGCAATTAGCATATCTCCAGATCCTGATGCAAATGAAACAATTGAAACAGTAAATGCTCAGATAATTGATATTTTCAGACGGCAGTTCGAACTAAACCGTACTAGGGCGAACTTAGATAAACAGTTAAAAATTTTACGTGATATGAAAGATGGTTTTCAGAGAAATATTGCTGCAGAGTTAGATAAGCAAAAGACATAATACTGTTCGATATTACCATGAAATATGTTTGATTTGTTTTGTTTATTTTATATAAAAATTTATATTATTGTTTTTAATTTAAAATGATTGACTCAAAACATGAAATAATTCGAAATGATGGGATAAATCATAGTATATTAATCAATATACTATCTTATATCAAATGAATTTACATGCTCAGGTAATTCTTCTGCCGTGGAATCCTAAAACCATATTTACAAAACTAGTGTCAAGGTTATTCATGCCATACAACTTCTTACTTTAAAAATGTATTTTTTTGTGGTAAAAACCTCGATATTTCATTGATGTTATATTGGAAAAAGTGAAACCATTTATATGTGGATTATTGATAGCTATGCTATAATATAATATCTAGAATAAAATGAAATTGAAATTAATTTTAGAGTTAGAAATGTTGGGTTATGGGATACCAGAAATAGAAGTTTGAACCAGCGGCTTTGGCTTGGCTGGATTTTGATATATGATCAGTCCGATAAGACCTGTATGATTTACGAAAAGTGACGAAAATAATCGAATAAATGAATTTCTATGATATATACACAACACTCAATCTAAATCCGGATGCACAACCGTCTATGGAAAAAATATGCGAATATTGCAACTGCTTGAACCAACTCGAATCATTAAAGCAAGCATTATGGAAGAAGCCAAATCGTGTTACTAATCCTGGCGCTTTTCCATTCAACGAAGAAACAGGAAAAATATACGATGCCCTTTGGAAGGCAGCTGATGCGGAAAATTATTCGACACTCGGTAAAGTTGGCAGATGGATGATGAAATTAATCGTTCCACCAGCCGATGATGAAGGAATGGGAAGGTTCCATGCTAAATATCATGATACACCTAATGATGAATACCACACGCCTGCAAAACCAGCACCGCAAACAACATCACCTTCAAAGCAAGCAACATACACATCTTCACAACCAGTTGTAAACGAAGAGCCTGTTGTAGTTGCTCCACGAGAAGAAAACGAGTGGAAACTTGAAGATGAAGATAAATCAACTCCTCAAGTTACATACAAACAATCGGACGTTGCACGCCGTGCCACAAGCAAGAAGGACGATTAAAGTATCAGATGTTATTTTTATTTGTCATATTATGAATAAAACGTTCTAAGAAGAGTCTATTTAAATGCTGAAATATCTTTAAAGCGATAGTTTTAATGAGCCTTATTATTATGAATAAAATAAACCAAAAATATTTTTTCAATAATTTTAAATTTCGGATCGGAAGCCTAATAATGCAATCTTCACCTGAAACATAACAAGTTTATTAGAGTTCATTTGTAGATTTAACAATTTACGACTTATAAAATCATAGCCTTACGTTAATCGGACAAAAAAGGAATCCTATATAATGAAATAACTTTTTACTATTCTTAGTTAAGTCTGAACTATGATTGTAGAAAGGGATGTATTAAATTGTAATTTTAAGAGTTTTATTAGTACAAATGTATAAAAATATATACAGTCGTGAGCTTATTTAAGGAGGCGAGAGACTAAGTGCAATAAGAGTGTAACAGCAATGAGACCTGCGGAAATGAAGATAGCAGCCTCTGGTGTGCAATCGATGCCAACGTGCTGCTTGGACTTCTTGCCTGTTGAGAACATTCCACTACCGATTGATGTTGTTGTAGCAACTGTAACTGTGCCAGAGCCAGAACCCTTAGCCATATTAAAGTGTCACTTTTTCAAACTGAAGTGAAAGAATGTCAGTCAATTTTGTAAAGTGTCAAATATTTTAACTCATATCCGACATCTGACACGTAAAGTCAAATATCTAAAAATTCATCATAAAATAATCATATTTTTTTAGTGAATTTTTCAAACATTTTTGAAATTTTAGGCGTAGCCAGCTGCTTTCTTGAATCTCTGGATCTCTTCGGGTGTAAGTCCATCGTGATCCCACCAAGCGCTGTCTGCTCTTGTCTGCCACTTGGAATTGATCTTTCCAAAGACAACTTCGAGCTCGCATGTATTGCTAAAGTTCGGGAAGATTGTGTCTGGATCGATTTTGGCTTGCTTCAACAATCCATTCTTCAACCCTTCTCCATGCGCCCAGTATGGAACTTTCTTACCATGAACTTCTTCTGGGTCGGACTCGAATACTTCCAAGTCTTCGTCAGAATCTTCTGAGCCATGATCTGAGATCTGGTAAACGGTATTGTCTTCTTTTGTCTCGGCTTCGTTTTTATCTTTATCATTCTCGGTATTCGAGGCTTGGTTCTTCTGAGCGACCATCTTTGCCCACTTTTCACGCATCATCTTCGCCTGCTGTGCTAATTCAAATGCATTGCTGGAGACACTGTATGTTCCTGTATTTGGTGTTGTAAATTCTTCACTGGAAAGAAGCAGCTGAGTTGGATCCAAGCTGAATCTGATGTCCTTAGTATCGGCATATACTCTTCTGACTGCATTTTCAGTGTTTTGCTCTGTTTCTTTGAGCGGTGAAGGCATCTGACCTAAATCAGATGGGAAGTATGAGCAGGCAGAGGACTCGGATGAGACTGAGATGTTATCGGACTGCATTCCGAAAGCATCCTGCATTTGAGAATTAATTTTCATCTGATCGAAGGAGGAATGAATGGCTTGGCGGACGAGTGACGAACGCTGTGGAGTAACATTGGATGCAGCGTTTTCGTTTGTTCGAACCAACGTAATTGGTGATGCTTGAGCTTCACTATCTGATGATAAAACATCAATGTTCTTAAGAGCAATTGGGCTGTCTGAGACAGAGTCACCTTGCTCGGATGGGTTATTTGTAACACTGAATGAAACATGACGCTTCGGGTCATCAACAAATGATGAGTTAATTGGCGACTCTGAATCGAAGTCATGCGGCCTTGGTGGAATGTTTGTTCTAAGGCTGGAGCGTGGTGGCGGAGTTTTCTGCTGAATATTTTCGGCGGTCTTTTGAGTAGACTGCAAGGACATATTCGAAGGCACACCTTCATCAATATCAACTCCCTCGCCTGAATCAAGCTTGGAGAACTCTTCAGTTTGAATCTTGGAGTTTTCTTCAGTATTGAACTCTATTTGAACGGTATTGTTTGATGCACTAGATTTCTTCTTCATACAGCTCTTGACTTGCGTTTCAACCTTTGGTTCTGGTTTTTTATTATTCGGATCGACCTTTTGATGAATCTTTTCGAGCCATATAAAGTTATTTTTCGAGAATATATCTAATTTTGTTTGTTGTTGCTGAAGGTCAGCTTCCAGTTCTTGACAGATGGACGAAAACGAAAGCATTACTTTTATTTTTAAACGTACGAAATAAATTAAAATAAAATTTCGAAATCTGCATAAATAGTCATAAAATACAATATAACACATATATTTAGATTATTATCAAATTTTAACGTAAATTTATTGTAACATTTTATCTATCGGATAAATTAATACGATAGTTATCTAGCATTGAATGGAATAAACTAGCATTTTCAACGAGAGACTCCTAACCTTCCTCAATATTGAGATTCTGAATTTTGTCGACGATTTCTTGAGTATGTCGAGAAATATGCCTTCATAATGCATAGTAATTTATATACTTGAGCTAAAATAGAGAATAAAAATACGGATAATAAAATCATGTTGCACTCAACACAATCAATTCAATACTATGATAGAACACACATTCTGAATTATGAAAGCTAAACAACAAAGAAATGTATGAAAAACACATTAAATTAAATTGAGCAAAATTAGATAAATTATTTCTTCAAATATTTATGGTTTATCCTATATTTATGTGCATAAAATGCTAAATATATGAAGATATTTATGTGCTTCATACAATAAAATTTGGAAATAAAAATATGTTTTTATAATGATACGATAAATATTTCATTTACTCCAGTAGCTCGAACTGAGTGACATACAACATAGATATTGGCCGCATTTTCAGCCTGAAACAGAGAAATTATCGAAAAAGAAAAAATAGCACTTTTTTTATCACGTTACAATAGAAATGGATATTCGTCCACCAGCAACAGTCCTCCAATTTTCCGCGACAATTATTTCCGACAACAAGCAAGACAAACTCAGATCGTTCGTCGTACAATACTTCGTTGAAGACAAAGCGTTTCAAGTTTTCGAAAAAGTTGTTCCAAATTCCGGATTCAAAGGCGGCAAGTTTGTTTCTAAGACCCCAAGCAAGAATCCAGAATCAGGAAAGCCATACGAGCCTAAGGATATCTTTTTAGGCGCTAAAGTTGATATTAACGGCTTCAGATTTATTTTACAAGAAGCATCTGAGGAATCATTAAAGATTATGGAGTCTCGCCCAGATGTTTTTGTCAAATCAGATCTTTCTCTCGTTATGACAAAACTTAGACGTGTTTTAGTCGGACAAATACCAAAAGTGTTGGTTGAATTCCAGAAATACGATCCAAGGAAGCAGTTAATAGTTCCCTTGCTCGATTTGCAGAAAGTTTTAGAAGCATTTGGAATTATTATGGGTGATCAGGAATTTTTGACTGTTTATAGAAGGTATCAATTCGGTAGGATAGATGGATTTATGTACCAGGAATTTGTTGAAGCTATGGTTTAAATAAAAAATTATATTTTTATTATTCAAGCAAAAACTGTCTTGATGTCATTGACAAGTGAAGCTGTGAGTGGCTGGGCCTTTGTGAGGACCTTAATATCAATCTTCTGAGCACCAAACTTAACATGAATGAGAATCTTGAATGGTGTAGATGTCAAGAGGCCCATGAAAATCTCTTCCTGGCCAATTCTCTGAACTGTCTTGACGTGGACAATTGTGTTCATGATTCTTGAGATCTCATCGATTGTGAGGCCTTCAGCACGTGGAAGGGAGTGAACAATTTCTGAGCCACCAGACTTCCACTGGGTGCCGAATTCGGCTGTCGTGGCCTGCTGTGGTTCAACAAATGTGAGGAGGTTAGCTGGGAGTGGAACAGCAATCTTCTTGCCATTGTATTCGATGTTGGCTGTGAACTTGAACTGTGGGAAGCCCTTCATCTGCTTCGGGAAGGAGAATGTTGCGAGCATTGAGACTGCATTTTGTGGTGGGATGCAGCAGATATTGGCTGGCTGAGAGACAACATCCTTGTTGAGGACTTCTGGTCCATCGATTGAGAGATTGAATGATGGGATCGGGAAGTCTGTGGCATTCATGACAGCGACAAGGATCTTGCCGTTTGAAGAGCATGAAAGGACTTTAATTGTTTCGTCAGCGAATGCTGGAACTGGCTGAACACCGCTCTGTGAGAATTCGATGATAGCTTGTGGTGGTGGCATCGCGCACTCTTGGACAGCAGCATCAATCATTGCTGCTTGCTCTGGTGTGATCTCAACTCTGGCTGGAGATGGAGCTGAAGCGTGAGTTTGTGGGTGAGCAGCGGCAGCTGGTGCTTTGGCAAGAGACTTCTTTCCACCAGTCTTTGCTCCCTTGAAGAGTGAAGCTGCAAGCTTCTCCTTCTTCTCTTCTTCGGCGTTATGTGTCTTTTTAGCGGCAACAGAGAGTTTTCCGAAGAGATTTGACTTCTTTGGTGGTAAGTCTGGGGTTGCAGCCTGTGGAGCATCGTAGTTGGCAGAAGCGAGGCCGAGTGGCTGTGATTCATCGACTGGAGCCTGCTCCATGAGACCCTGCTGTGTCCAGATTGTTGCGACACCAGCGGTGTTGAGTGTTGTTGTATCTTCTTCTGGAATTGCTGTTGGGCCAGCTGCGACACCTTCTGGGCCATAGACGCCAGAACGTGATTCGTTCGGGTACTGGTGGTAAATGAGTGTTGGCTTCTGGGCAACAACAATGTCTGTGTCTCTGTCATCAACTGGGATGTATTCGCGGCCACCGTTGGCAATTGCTTCATTAACGAAGTCGTCGAGGAATGAGAGTGTTGGGTCTTCTTCCTGGTTCATTGTTAGAATGATGTTGAGGGATTCTCTGAAATTGAGGAGAGCGAGCGATTCGTAGCAGATGTTCTGGACAACGATGCTTCTTGATTGCTTGTAGTTCTCGAACACATCAAGAACTTCTTGTGGAACTTCTTCAATCTTAGGAAGAAGTTTAACAATAGCGTTGAGAACCCATTCACGTGGTGCATCGTAGCCATCGGCGAGGTCGCAGAGAAGAAGGATGATGAATGAGAGATCGTATTCATCAGAGAGCTCAGCGTAGTTGCCAATGACGTGAGCGATGACTGTGACGAAAACATCGGACAGTCTTCTAGAAGACTGTGCGACATCAAGGTAGAGATTGACGATGGAGCGGCGCATTTCTTCGTCGCACTCCTCATCGATGATCTTCATGACCTGGAAGGCAACCTCTGGGCGGACTAAGTCGCCGCCAATGGCGAAGAGCTGTTCCATTGTTTTGGCGAACCAGATTGGCGATGGCGCATATTTGGAGGCAATGTCTGTGATTCTATCTGAGAGTTCACGCCTGATAATCTCGTTCTTTGTGCGCTGGAAGAATCTGAGCATGTTGATGACGATGATCTGCGCGTTGTCCTCAGAGGCCATAGAATGGAGGAGGCCGAGTGTTGTGAGCCTAATAGATGGATCTGGGTGCTCGAGACAGTCAATGATTGTAGCCTGAAACTCTGAAGCGAAGTCTGGGATTGATGTGAGCAAAGCAAGGCCAATATACTTGTAATTTTGCTCCTTTGATGCCATGAAGAGCGAAATCGCGCCTCTGAGTTGCGGAATTTCAGTCATATCTAGAGCTATTGCTGTTCTGATAGCTTCGTAGAGGACTGATGCGGAAGCTGGTGATTCTAAAACACCCTGCTGAAGAGCCTGTGTAACAATTGGCTCAACTTGCTCATTGATTCCTGGAAGGTTCTGGGCGATGATCTGAATGAGCTTCAGGATGTTGACAAGAATAAATGGTGCAGAAACTTTCTGGTGGACATATTCAATCTTGGAGGTATTTGTGAGAATAAGCTGGGCTGAGCGGATAACATCTGGAAGAAGGTCGCAGATCTGGCGTATGTTGAGCTGATTCTTAAGGAGTGATGTGAATGTAACAACAACAGCGTTAACGATAGATAAATCTGAATCAGAAAGAAGTCTGCATAGTTCTGGGAAGAAATCAACAACACATGTTGGGTCCTTCTGAATGAATGAGTGAACGCACATAACGGCCTTTTGTCTGATGATTGGAACTGAGTGATTGAGGCATTGGCCAACAAATCCAATAACTGGCTGGATGAGCTCTGGTGTAACCAAATGAGCGATTGCAGTCAGAGCAAGAGCCATCGAGGTAGGATGGCCGGATGAAAGATCTCTTTGTGTAGAGTTAACGATGAGAACGATGAGGTCAGACTTTGAGTCAAAGAGTGCTGAGCAAGCCAAATAGCCCAAAGCTTTTGTCATCATCTGAGAATCTTGTGTAAGATTAACAGCATGGATTTGACCAAAGCTGGTATTGTAACCAAGAAGTGTGAGATGAACTAATGAAATGACATTCTCATAAAGATCGGAAAGACCGATTTTGTTCTTAGATAATGTCTTCTTAACATCGGCCATCCATTGTTTAACGATGGCTTCCTCGGCTTCGCGGCTCTTGCATTCGCCAATGCTGACACATGTGTCGTGGAATGCCTTTGAAAGCTTGATCTTCTGCACGCCTTGCGAAAACATTTTCTTTTTTGAAAATTTCGCAATTTCAATCGAGAATTATTTCTGCGCTACATAGAATGTGTAGTCTACCAGTAGGCTATTTAAAATATTTTTAAAATTCCGGAATAGCCGATGAAACCACTTTTTTGTAAATTCAGCCTCATCGTTATCCGACATCTAAAGGATCGAGTGCTGGAGATGATTCTTTGAAAAGTATCCGAAACGATGACGATATGATGAATTTGATATGTAAATATGAAGTTTTGCCAAGAAAATGACACGGTGTAATAAAATTATGTCAGATTTTAGAGTTTACTTCACTCGGGTGCCAAATTTTTAATATTTTGCATGAAGAATGCATACAATGCGCACATATATTAGATATTATTTAGGCGAATTTAAATTTTACACAATTGTAGAATATAGCTCATATTCACAGTAACATTATGGAATAAGTGTCTAAATTCTACAGTTGCAATTTACTGCAGCTTCAAAGATTTTCAGTTATATAACGCTGTTAAAAAATGTTAGCAGTTCACAACTGTCACCTACTAGCTATCCGCACTCCAGAGTTGAAATAAATATGAAATTATCAGGAAGTCTGAATTTTTGAAGTAGACAAGTTTTGAGTATTGCAGGGAATTTGTCAAATTAATTCCTGAAGGAGCTGAGTGGTGAAGTCGTTGGACATGCGGATGACAGCGTTAGCAGCAACCTTGGCAGCGCTCTGTAAGATGTAGTCAGTCATTGATTGTGTTGTTGATGAGGCGGCCATCGCGGCCAATAGAGAGGATTCCACTGTTAGCTGCTACCGAATATGTGGGCTGTTAACTATACGGAAGGAAAGATAGACGGAAACAGATTCGATTTCCATCATGTAGCAGAGACTTCCACGTGTGATCTATCAGCTGTTGCTTCGAGTGAGTTTTAATTTATTTTTTGTTATCATCATGAAGAAACATTATTTCAGATGCAAAAATAATAACAGATATATATATCTAGTATAGTACTATACTGGATTAGTCAAATGTTATGATATCAGACTAATCTTGTGCAAAATTCAGCATAAAATCGGACAAATAGATAGAATTTATAATATTGCTTCTTTGTATTGGCGGCTGGCTATGAATTTATTATGATTCGTAAATAGAATTTAGCGTATATTCTTGGTTTAAAATTGGTAAGAATATAACAAGTTTAACTTAAATCCTGTGCTATTATATTCAATCCTTGATTGATGAAAGAAATTATTTGATCTTATTTTGGATAGAAGTATTGAAATTAATTTGGATTTCAATGAATATACGTTTTAATTGTAAGTAGTATGAAATATGAGTGCTTATGTTGTATTTGTATGATGTTACATAGGTTGTGATACAATTTGTTTGAAACATGCTTGAGATTCAAGATTCATTTTACAATTATGTAGACTTTACAAGTTATAAATGCTATGCCTATACATGGTATACCCATATATTTATGTTCCTTCATGGCAAAAAATATGACTCAATATTCGGAGTGAAACTACAATGTCACATTTCTTACCAGATTTTCAATTCAAAAGTTGGAACATCTTCGAAGAACGTTAAATTATCAGTCAATACATAGATATGACCTATGTTTTAAGATATTAAATGATAATTCGCCTATGACATTTTTGGCAACCAAATGATGACATGGTTATTAATATAAGTCCTTGGGCCAGACAATGCTTAATTTTATTCGAATCAAAGAAACCATTATATTTTGATCACAAAGTTACAGATTTGAGAGTTTATCGCCATTTTGATCACGAAATATTTCGTCGGTTTATAAATGGCATTCCATTCTATATTCTAATTATATAACAACGATAAATCTCGAATAATGAATAAAGCAGCGATAAATCTAGAATAATCATAGTAGTATTTTTAGTAATTCATACCATTATTTTTTCATTTCAATTCAAAAGTTATAATTTTTGAAAATCTTTAATTAATTTTTTTCAATTTTATTATATGCGATGATACCAACAAAAATTATTTTGAATTAATTCAATTTTGATTGTTTTTTTGAATTGAATTCAATTTACAAGTCAAGAATAATAATTCAGTTCCAATTAATAAGTATATCAAAACAATTTTTTTTGAATATACTTCAATATTCTATGCTTAACCGCTTTATATTATATAATTGACTTTTCAAAAGAAATTTTGTTGATCGGAATCCCAATCAACTATTACCCATAATTTATCTTTATTAACAAACGTAAAATTATTATCATGATCAAAATTCTTTAGTTTCAAATTATTTTTTTCAATATAACAATTAATTTCACTGCTCTAATATATAGACAAATTTAATACAATTTTTGAATTATTTCAAAATTATAATTATTGTAAACTATGAATATATGCTATTCAATCAAACAATTTTTAATTCAACGTTAAAAAAAAATTATTTGTGAGCAAAAAGGCAATGAATAATGTAGAAGCAACACAACAAACAGCAAACAGCGCAAATGATTCAATAGGATCTGAGTTTAATACCGCTCTAAACTCAAAAAAGAAAAGTTTAATTGATGAGAACTTTCCTTTGTTCATGTCTGTATTTCAAGATGCAAAAATACCAATTTTATTCGTTTATCCATTTCTCATGATGTTTTTCTTCCAAGTTTTAATTGTCTCCATATGGCCTTGGAGCGTTTATTGGGAAAAATGGGAAGATAATGGCGTGATGACTAAAATTCGCACCATTTTATTTTACATTCCGCTACCTGCAAAGCCATTATACTATATGATACTATCGGCATCCATTTTTGTTCTAAATTTGATATCATTGCTTCTAATTAGATTTCAATTACTATATTACCGCTTTCAAAGGAAATTTATTAAGTTTCTCAACTATCCTATACGATTCTTTTTTGATACAATTCTTGTTGCTACGCTTGCTCCATGCATTGTCGGTACAGGTGAAACGTTTTTACGAATTGCTCATAGTGATAAAGATCCTCTAACAATAGTTTCATTCGTTCTGTTCATATTATCTATTATATATGAATCTTATTCATTTATTATTGTACAAGACTTTGCTTCTAAATCGATTTCAATCAATGTCTCGCCAATGTTAAATTTTGATCCAACAATCATGATTAGAACACTTACAGCAATGTTAGCAACGCTATTACCATACTTTGTTATGCTTTTATTTGAAACATGGGCTCCATTATTTCCAATAATCATTCAAGTCATCATATATATTTGGCTTTTGATCTATATGATACAGCACATGCCATTTGTAGATCCGATGACTCAAGCTTTATCCATTGGGTGGTTTATGGGATGCATCACGGGTGATATTATAATGGTTATTGCGAATTTTGTGCCAAATATGCATTATTTAATACCAATTATAGGAACATTTGGATCATTCATGTTCTTTGTTATCGTAGGAATGATTTTTATTTTCCTTTATGTGAATGGGATCATTAAAAAGCTGAACGAAAACATATCTGAGTTAAATCAAGCTACTACTTATTATGATAGTCTTGGTTTAAACAAAAATGAAAGCAAAGCTTTGTTGTATTTGCGAATCGGATTTCAAAATTACAGCCCATGCTTCTATAACTTGACTCTTCTCCAGTACATAATGGAAAGATACGATTCTGAAACATCTTTAGCTACTTGTCTTCATTTAATGATCTTTTTCTCCAAAGAGACAAGAATTCAAGATAAGCTCGAACGTATGCTAATGAAAAAGCGCTCATTATCATACCTAACTCGTTTTCTTCTTTTCCAAATTGATGCAATTAAGTCATTGAGGCAATATTCTACAAATAATACAATAAAATTGAAGACATTGGAGCTTAAAAATATGAATAGACAGTGCGAGATGATGGCTCGATGTGCTTTGGATACAGATAACCTCAATGCTAATTATTTCGAAACATTAGCAACAAAAACTCATCAAGCTCGTGCTCTGTGGAAAGAGTCCTTGATAAGCTGTCCTAATAATTCCAAATTTTGCGAAGAATATGCTAGGTATTTGATCGAATGTGAATGCGATTTCGCAGAAGGCATCAAAATCAAAAATAGACAGAATTTTATTGAAATGGGCCATGATTTCTCTGTAGATTATTCGTTCCGTTCCCTTGTGGAAGCATTTCCAAAATATTTAACAGAAGAAATTGTTGATTTCAATGGTGGCTTCATTAAAAATAAAGAAGCCTCAAATAAAAAAGAAACCGAGTCGACATCTCATGGAACTAATCACGAAGGAGAATTGGATGATAATATCGAAGACATTGTTGGCAGAAAGTATATATCACATTCCAGACTTAGATTAGCACTTTCCAAGATGCTTGACTCTAAAATTCCCAAACCAATCAAAGCAATTATTCCAGTATCTTTCCTTATATTGGTCTATATTGCTTCAGTTTTTACGATTGGCATTCAGACTACCGTTAGTAGGAATGCGATTTTTATCGAGTCCATGGACAACATTAACATGGTTTCAGAAGCAAGTTTCTTTTCTGCTTTATCAAATTGCATCATAGTTCTTCAGTATTTAATAGAAAAAGGAGAATTTGCAAAGTATAAGCAAGAAATGGATAAAATCAACTCAAAGAATGAAGCGCATTTGATTAATTTTGATCAGCCTTTACTCTATCAGTTGCTTAATTTTACTCATTTATCAGCATCTAGTATTGATGATTATATTAACATTCTCACTCAGCAAGGACTTGAGGGACATAACATTTTTGAATGGTCAGCAGTTTTCGTGGAGCCACATTCTCATATGATAGTCTGCATGAATGGCGGAAAACCAGTGAAGAATTTGAGCGTTTCATTTGCAACAATGATAAGTCAGCTTATTTCAAATCAAAGATGGTTTGCTATGCATGATTCTGTTGGTGATACAATGAGGTTTGCTGAAGCTTGTGAAATAACGACTAATTTTGAACAGTACTTCTTATCTTCTCAGAGACTAATAACAAGCATTAGTTCAAATCAACAAAACGAGGGCAAAATTGTTAAAAAGAGATTCGATATTTTGGCAATCGTTGGTCCACTTGCCACATTCATAGTTGTTTTTATTCCCTTGTTCACTATCCATTTCTTGTCTTTAAAAGCCGAAAATAAGATAATCAAGCTCATTAACTCATTCCCAGCTACTCAAAAATCAGAAGCACAAAATCGTATAATGTTGAACCAAAATGATGATGATATGAAGATTGGTGATAATATTGGAAAAACACGAACAAGGATTTATTTAATGGTCACTATATTAATTGTTGCTGTTGTTTTTCTTGTTCTTGCTTTCCTCGCTACAAATTTGGCAATAGAAACAATCACAAATCTTATCAAAATTAATATTTGGAATGAATATTCAAGCGAAAGATTTGCTCTAAGTTGTGAAGCACTAAATCTTCTGATTCTTGCAATAACAAAGCACGACATTCCAACCTCATACAATCTATCTCCGCAAATGAAAATTGTCCAATTGGCAAAAACTGTTGCTGATAAATTATTTGAACAAGATCACAAACTTGTTTCCGGATCAGAAAATTCTATTCCATGCATGGGCTATGACAAGGAACTGGATGAATTAAATATCATCGACAAATCAATTCAAGATGCTGATTTATCACAAAGCTCTTATTACACAAACGTAAGTATCCATCAACAAATCGATATTTACAGAAATATGATCTATAGCATTACTCAATCAGCACTCAAACCAGATCCACTCAATCCAACAATGGTTGCCAATGCTTTGTATTTGACTAACAGCCATCTCTTTGAAAAATTAAGTCAAGTGCCCAAAAGGCTCTTATATCTTGCTGATTCCGAGTATGCTTCGTTGAAGAAGGATTATAATATTTTAATAGCTGTAGTAGTTATTTCTTGCGTGATATTTTTACTTGTTATATATGGATATTATACCAACAGAGTAATGGCCTATAGAGCTTCTTTATTCATAGTTAAGAGATTTTCACCATTAGAACTTACAAATAATAATTTATTCAAAGAAATATTCCTCAGCAACACTATTATCGATAATAATTCATCGTTAGAAGGTGCAATAATACAAAATGCAGGCGATGCTGTATTTTGCACAAATTTGTCAGGTATTGTGGAGGTTTCCAACAAAGGGGTTTTTTATATATTTGGATACACTCCAGACCAAGTTCTTGGTCAGAATGTTTCATCATTTTTTGGAAAAGAAGATTATGAAAAAATTACATTACAATTAGAAAATATGAAAAACAATCAAATCTCATTATATGAAGGTGATCATGAATGTACGAATGATGCAGAAAAATTGATTCCGGTGCATGTGACTATAATTGGTATGAAGAGTCACAAGGATGATCCTATAAACTCATTTGTTTTAATTCTCAGAGATCAAACAAACTTGTTAATTCAAAAGAAACAAGCAGAGGAAGCAAAAGCACAATCAGAAAAGCTTCTTTATCAAATTTTACCAAGAGATATCGTATTCAAACTTAGCAAAGGAGAAAAAGATATAAGTTTTGCTATACCATGTGCCACAATCATATTTATTGACATAGACAAATTTAGTGAATATACAGTCAATTTATCACCTCATGATATTATGTCAAATCTTTCTTCATACTTTGCTTTTATTGATCGAATTGCATCCCAACATGACATGATACAAAAAATCAAACTTATTGGAGATATTTATATGGCCGCTGCAGGTCTTTTCCATCCAAATTCTACACCAGATACTCACGCCGAGCAAACAATAAAATTTGCTCTAGAATGTCTTAACTCGCTGGATGAAATGAATATAAGACTTGGAAGCAACATACAAGTCCGAATTGGTATCAACACTGGAGGGCCATTAATTGCAGGTGTTTTGGGCACCGACAAACCAATGTTCGACATCATAGGCGATGCAATAAACATTGCCGCACGATTGCAATCTAGCGACGAAGTCAACAAAATACATGTTTCAAGGTCTGTGTATGAAGCAATGAGGGGATTAAGTTATGAATTTGTATGCAGAGGACGAACATTCTTGAAAGGAAAGGGATATGAAGAAACATATTTTGTAAATCAAGCTACAATGTTCGTGAGAAATACAAGCGCATTTTTCAAGATTGCTGAATCAGTTGAATAATAGTTTATATTAAAATGTTTAATATCATTTAATTAATATATTTAATAAATGTGCACGTCACGTTTTAATCTTACTAAACTATTGATTGCTTTCGATTATCCTCCCTATCTCGGGATACATATCCTTTACAAGTGATAGTGGAGTCCATCCAAGTGTTGAAGTTATATTAATTTCTGCGCCATTTGACAATAGATATTCTACATTTCTTTTTATTCCTTCTCCTGCTGCAAAGAACAAAGCTGTTTCATTTATTCTGCTTCGTGCGTGTATATCTGCTCCATTTTCGACTAGCATCCTAACGTTTTCAAAGTTGTGTGTCCCACATGCACACATGAGTGGTGTTCTTCCAAGCGAATCGGTGATGTTGACAGATGCTTTGTTTTCCAGTAAAATGCGTATTGCTCCATCATTTGATTGTTTGGCAGCCAAATGAAGAAGAGAAAGTCCTTCTGCATCAATCTCATTAACATTCAAGCCGTTTTCTATCAAAAACTTTAAAGATTTATCGGAATTTTTGGAACGATGGAAAATTAACTTATGAGCAATATTAAAAGCATTTGTAATTTCAAAACCTAAGGAAGGCAAAGCTATTGCCTTTTCAATTTCTCCAGTCTCTAAAACATCTGAAATTGGACTGTACTCTCCATTAATTGGGAATCCACTTTCTATGGCATATTTAATAATAGGTAGATCAAAGTATCTTATAATGGAACTCATAGGTAAATAAATTCCACGATTGGCTTTAGTGAATTCAATTTTGTCTGCAATTTGGTCAATAATCATCATAACTTCTGTAGCTATATTAAGAGTCAAAGGTAAATAATTGATTGTTATTGATTGGCCATATTGTTCCATGATCCATTCAGCAATTTTGAATCTACGAAACATCAGTGCAGTCATTAGATCCATTTGACTGGGAACAAATGTGGAATCAATTAAAGATTGAATTATTTCCTCATTTCCACCTGCAATGGCTGCATTGAAGGTTGATAGATCGGTTTCAACCAAGTTAAGTTTCAAGTATTTAAACATATTAATAGCACCAGCTTGAGCAGCTAAGTTTAAATGCTCCGTAGATAGTTTGTTATCCGAGTTTAGTTGACATAAATATTCAATATCATCATTAATATAATATTTTTCAGGGTTTTGTTGTTTTTTGGATAAAAATTCATTCACAGACGAATCATCATTAAACAATTGAGAATACAAAAGACATCGTATATATTCCAAAACTGGAAACATAAAAATTGTTGTTGAAAGAGAACTTTTTATGTAATTATAATAGTTAGGGAAATAAATGCTTAATTGTGAGATGATATCTTGTGTATTACGACCTGTGTGTGATCCTATAATATTATCAATAACTATATAAGGTTGACATTCTTTTTTTGTTTGCTCAGAAACCATGAAATAATTATATAATCGGTTAATTTACGTGTCAAAACAATTCAATTTTTAGTTTTATCATGTTGAGATTAAGATTTTTTTATAATTGTAAAAGGGGTAGTAGCTCACCGGCAGAGCAAGGGATTGCAGATCCCTGGGTAGTCGGTTCGATTCCGGCCTGCCCCTCGCTGCTTTTTTCTCCTTTTTTTTCCTTAACCGAAATTTTTGTCTTTTGTTCAGCTGCTTTTTTCTCTTTTTTTCCCACAACGCTGCTATCATCGGTTCTTATCACTGTTTCCACGCGATTTTCAACTCAAAGTTGAAGATCAACCAAAAGATCGACGCATTGCGCCGCTTCGTGACACCATAGCTTGATTACCTCCTGATCCACGCCACACCAAAGCGAACAGACTTAAAGAATCTTGATTCTTATATCAGGAACAAGATCAAAGAAAGTCTGAACGCCCAGAGCATCCCAGTTGCATATATCTATAGCAACTGGAAGGATGGCGGCCTTTCACTCCAGGAGCTTGACAAGAGAAGTCTAGCCCTCACAGTGAAGGCGTTTGTTGGAATGTACAACTCACCAAACACAGCCACGAAGCAATTATTCAGGCAGTGTTACGAAGGAGAGCGAAAGTTGAGGAACATCTCAACTGATCACGCAACCTTCATCAACTGGGGAGACGACCCACAGAACGGAAGAGGAACATCGTCACTCTCAAATCGAGCGAGGACAGCCACCGAGAAACTCAATATTAGGCTCTCGCTTGACGAGGATGGACAAGCCTCTCTCCAAATCGACGAAGTCTCCACAACATCATCGAAAATTTGTTCGAAGCTCATCATGACGCAGCTGCAAGCAAGGAACCACAAAGAGCTTGCAAGCATGCCACTCCACCGACACTCATTCATTAGTTCAGCTGACAACCGAAACTCAAATTCGGTTATTGGAAACTACTCAAGCAACATCCCCGATAAGATCATCAAGTTTATAATGCTTGCAAAGACGAACTCATTCGCCACAGGACAAGTTCTCCACCATCATGGCATGCACGGAAACAACGTCTCGTCCGGTTGCCCGCATTGCCGCATCAACGATAGCTCAGATTCCCTTATGCATCGTTTGAACGGCTGCAACCAGGCACAAGCGTTCACCAT